>JAZHYW010007891.1:0-27081 GCA_037355805.1 Ixodes ricinus | reverse complement strand
GTCGCGCACATCAATGAAAAAGAGAATTCGACCCCCTCGCGCCAGGATACACCGTCTGTTACGCGAGTTGTGAACCGGCAAATCGAGGGGTACGGACCCGCGTTTGATGTCTGTTCACGTGGCGGGATACGTCGAAGAAGTTGGAAAGGGTGAAACGGTGTAAAAGACAAAACAAATAAACACGCAGAGCTTTCTCCTGCCAGGGGGAGAAGAAGAAAACCACGATGGAAGGCGACGGAGAGCCTACTTGGCGTTGCCTTTCTTGATCTTTGTCTTTCGTATATTTGTACATGCTCATTGCTTGTTTTCTAGTGACTCTAGTGACCGGTCATGCAAAAAGTAGTGTTTTCTTTTCGGCTATTTTTCTCTTCCTGATGTTTCCTACTTGGTTGAACTTGCTCTTTATGCTGCTGAATGTTCTGCTCGTATTGTTCCAGTTACTGTATTATGCTCATATTTTGAAATGTAACGAGTAATTAAAGTAATCCGTTACCAATATTTTGTAACAAAATTATCTTACAAATTACTTCCGATAAGAAGTGATGTGTCAATTACAAAATTACTTCAAAAGTTATGGATTACAAGTAATCCGTTACTTCTAACGGATTACTTCTCAAGACTGGCGGCCTGTCACGTGATAAATAGCGGCCACGTTTTCGCGGCACCCGCGGGCGCCAACTACAAATTCGTTTTCCGCCGTAAATATAACTCTAAAACTTTTTCTTTTTCCTTGAAAATTTGTTTTATGAATTCCTTTTTTCATCCGGGCTGTTTAAAATAATGTTTTTTTCCTTCGCATTTATCCTTTCTTCTTTTGTACGGAAAACTGCCTACTGCAGGTAAAACGTGGCCGATAAATTAAGTCAAACTTAAGGGTAGAAAATAAATTGTTGCCATTTACGTCTATGCATTTGACCTTGTTTTTTTATTTCTTTATACCCGGCCTTTGAATCAATACGCTCCTCCTGTCGTGATATAAAATTACAGTGAAACATTAAAAAAACTCACGAATTTCCTGCGCGTCGGTCAGTGGAAAGAATTTGTTTAGTGGCAAGGCCAGTTTTGGAATGTTTATGCGTAGGTATAAACGAGAGGCTGAGAAGGCAATTCAAGTCCTTCCGACGATCGATTTCCGGAGCAGTAGCTTTTCATCGTGTAAGGCTTTCTAAGTTAAAGAAATTTGCACTGTCGCAAATATTAAAAGAGTTATAGGCTTTAAAACTCTACAAGAATCGCTCTAATAAGGACAGTGCTTTGATACCACCTGAGGAATCGGCAAGCGGAGAGTTTGTTCTTGGGTCAGTAAGTCTCTATGCAAACTTTTTATGCAGCGAGACTCGTACATGGCTCCGACGAGTTACCCCATTGGTTGTATCTGTGGTCAGATGATCGCTTTCGCCAGCCATTGAAAGTGAGGCGCCACTCTGCTGCGTCTGTGACAGGGCTGCAATGGCCAAAAAGGGTGCTGGTGTACAGTCGCTCAGAAATTCTTGTATATATGGGGGTTAGAGGACGCCCTCCAATCATAGCGGACCTTTATCACGTAATTAGTGTGGCCGCGTGACCAAAGGTTCAGTCACGTGGTCACGTTACATGACAATGAACTCCGGGTCATGACGGCAGTCCCGTTTCCACCGTGGCCACGTCACGCTGATGACGTGACGCAAATAACGTGACTTTCATGCCGCTTTCCTTATGTCGGGCGTTTGTTTACGCCGCTAATTTTGTTCTATAGACAGCCCTATAAAGTTCCCTTTATTAATAACACACGCTCTCTCTCAATTGGTTTTGTAAGCTGTAATTTCCTTCTACTTTTAAATGTTCTCACATGTGCACTCCGCTTTATATTAACTTGGACCGCGGTCAACGCTACGATCAAATAACTGCAGTTAAGCAGGACAAAAGTGTATCGTCATGGCCCTCGTCATTTTTGTGGCTCTGCTTTCACTGGCTAAGACAATCATGAGTCATGTCATTCAATCGAGGTTTTGTTGGCATCTTTTTATCTCGTTAAGTGCCATTATTTCTTGCGGAAATGAATCGAATTGTGCTCATCGAATCTAATGGAGTTCGACTTTGAATTTGTGCAGAGTAACAATCTATATGGTGTTTTTTCTTTCAATTTATGGGTGAACTTAAGGAGTTTGACCGTCATTTGGTGCAGTCGTTGAATTGAACTGCAGCTTGTTTCATCCAGAATTGCAGGTTTCATCTGTCGTACAGATTGTAAGAAGTTAGAAGTTCCCTTTTCTTCTGTCTCACAAGAAGGGAACTCTTTCTTTGGTATATGTTTCACGGGCCAGGTTGCTTTATTCTTGTAGGACAATTCCTCCCACAATTGATGTTTAACCAGATGCCTGGCCGATATTTCTCGTGTAATAGGGTCCGCCGTGTTTTCTTTGACAGGACGGTGTCACCAGATCATGTTTGTTTTGGTTTGAATATCTCGCACTCAATTTTGGACACATTGTGTCCACAAATTTGCATTTCCTATCATCAAGTACAACGCAATCTTGAAATCAATCCAGAAATATTTTTTCGCCAGCTTTTCTAGAATATCAGTTTTGATGTGATGACAATCCTCGCAGTTACCAAACAAGCTACGAATTCTAATCCTGCTAAGGTCACCGTTTTTATAGCGGTTCAATTCAAGATTTACAGAGCATAAACGTTGAATATGTGTCACCTGATGTGTTAATTGTGACAAATATGCCATTGCACTATATGCCCCAATACTTACATTTCACAACATGTGCAACACGATTTTTTGTATTGCTCCAGTCATTTGGTCTCTGCAAACCGTGATATGCAGCTACTTCTCCAAGCAAGAAAGGTTGGTTACATGATTGTTGTCATTCTTGTAGAAGACTAGGCTCATCCGCCATAGTTGCTGAAAATACATTTTCGCTCGTATAGTGGATGGCACCAGCATTTCGGAGTTTCGTAGTTCCTTGCAGTGCAGCTCGGTTGGTGTCGGCTCGTTTCTACGAAAGGTTCACTACGTTTTCCGGAAAAAAAAGACTGTGTATTTAAGCTCCGGCTCCAGGCGAATCACAGTACTTTGACAATACCCGGCAACTCTCCGAGAGGTACTGGTTGAGTATCGCACTCGTTGACCTTTTCCAGAACTTTAGGTGTGTTGGACGACCATTTGTGTAGTTTCACAGAGGCAAGAATGAAAATGTCATTGGTTTCGGAGTAGATTCTGAGAGCTTTGTCTACGTTCTCCGTATTCGTCAAGATGTTCAACATAAACTTATTAAACAAGTTTCTCTACCTTTTCAAGCTACAGTGAGTTCCTAAGTATCAGATGAGTCTGACGGTCGCAGTTAGCAGAAATTGATTTGGCGTCGTACCAAACGGAACTCTTGTCATTATTTAGGTTTCAAGATTTGGGAAGGAACGGCCCAACACTAACCTGCTTTCAAACCGCATCCAATTTTTTCTTCAGAATTACCACCCACTCTTGTGCTGTCAGTTTGTATCTTCCTTACCACCGCGTAGCATTTTAGGCTTTTTAATAATAATGAAATCGTCAAGGATGGGCATGTGCACGCCCAATTTATGTCAACCGCGTTAACGTCAATTTTGCCATATGTCTAGCTTTATAACTTCAAAGTCACACAAATATTGCATCATGTTTTCGCAGATTCCGTTACTACATATTATAAACATAAACTTCGGAGAGTTTAAAGAATATTAAAGATAGCTTTTTTAAATGATTTCCAAAGTAATGGATTTTTAGTCAAATGCCCCTGTGTCAGCAATTCTCGTAAATTTCTCCCGCTAACCAGTACAACAATATTTTGTGCAAAGATTAACTATATACAGGGCAACACACTGGCAAAGTTTGAAGACCTTATATTTTATAGATACGAAGAAAAAGAACCTTTAATCCAGAGCGTTTGTGCGTAGTGTGCCGCATTTGCGATTTTGTTTCTCAAAATAACGACACTAATACTCGGTGATTAATGCTTTTTATCAATTCTTCTTTTGCCTATTTTTTCAGTAAAAATATCTAGACCCGTAGACAGAAAGGTTTTTGGGGGAAGCCGCCCGAAATGCCAACATCGCGCAACACGCAAAACGCGCACGTGACAGAGAGGGTGCTTACAATTTGTTTTTGCAAATAATTTTTTTTTTCAGAACGAGGTTTGGTTTAATTTTTTGGGGCAAGGAGCCTGCATATTTTTTTTCCATAAAAACTAAAAATGGTTGCCGGACACGGTTCTTCGATCGCATCTTAAACACCCTTCTGAGTTTTGTGACATCTTCTGTCACAAAATTTCAGTAATGTTTTGACCTGTTAAAAATACAAATTTTGTTAAAATGGCTGTCGTCAATTATATCCGCAACTGTATAATTCAGTCGATGCAGTTATATTGCTGCTTCTTCATTTGATATCGGGCAATTGTTGTTTGCGGATAATGCCTATCGTCAGAACCTCAGTGTGATCATTCTTGTTTGTAGAGTAATGAACAAAAGTAATAAAATGTTTGCTTTTGGTTATAGCCGCCGAAACATCCCACCGACAGTCGTTCGAAGCATACCTTACAAGCGAATGTTCGAGATAAGTCTTCGGTTATGAACGACCGCTGACTACCACGGTCAAACAGAACTCTGCACGACATCTTGCTTTTGTTCCCAGACACCCATGCTTCCGCTGATTGCACCAGCACCGTCTTGTCGGAAGCCTCAATTGTTCAATTATTATTTGAAATGTAGACGTTCCACTCACTTTCTCTTGATCGGTGTTTCTGAAGGTAGGGTCGCACATCATGCCGTCCTCTACAACCTTCATACGCACTTTTTGTAGCTTTTGGACCTGTGATTCGCGATAGTGCATCAAATGCATCCCCCATGTTTTATTGAAGAATTATATTCTTTTAATTTAAGAAAATTGTTCGGTTGTACAGGTCTGTTTTACGTTCCTTAGAGCTATAAATGATGCAGAATCTGCTATCCATTTGCTGTAGTAGCGCTAATTCTGACGAATTTGGCCCGACCTGTGCAGAGGTATACCTTTTATCCTCTGTTGGGGCATTCGACGTTCTTACTGCATGGGAACTTTGTTTCAAAGTATTGAACGTGTTTTCTCGGCTTTCGAGCTCAACTTTAAAGATCTGGAGTAAAGTCGTCAAAACCGTCGGCTGTTCTTTCAAGGAAGGGCGTGCTTGTACTTCTTGGTTATTTTGTTCTTGATCGACGTAACTTCTTAGTTCAATGATATGTCCGCTATAAGGCAGACTTATTTCCGATGGAAGAAGCCTGACAAGGAGATTATGCAACATGAAACAACAGGAGTCTTCCTTTCAGTTTACAAAATAGTTCGCAGTTTAGCATTACCGTTTGCAATTGCACAGATGAGAACGAGACAGTGCAAAACTTCACTGTTGCCCATTTTCGAAGATTGGAGCAAGGTATAGCTCAAGTGTTTAGACCGGTGGGTCTCAACCATTGATGTTTCGCGGACCCCTTGTGGATCGGCGCATCTGCTGGAGGACCCCTTTCGTGACGGGGGAAGGAAAATATATAGGTTAATTATGATAATGATTTAATATTTGGATATAACTAAGGAATAGTGTGAAGTAGACTTCTCTCATTGACATACACACGAGAAACCTTGCCCGAAAATTGAAACGTTTCCCCTCAATCTAAAAAAAAGCAACTTTTATTGCTGGACTTGACTGATGAGACAGGGCTGCGAGGACCCCTAAAATGTCTTCGCGGGCCCCAAAGTGTCCGCGGACCCTTATTTGAGAGCCACTGGTTTAGACTATAACTGCTGAGCTGCTGCATTCTATTGACTTTCAAAGATGGAGGGACCGTAGCGTTAATTACTTTCCGGAACATCAATCGAGCGGAGGGTTTCTTTGCTCATGGCCCGCTTCTTGATTACAGCTCGAGAAATGTCGGGTGGCACTTGAAATAAATGAATTATCGGCTGCTTTTTTTATGAAACAGCTACTTTTGTAGAGGATGTGTGCGGGAAGATCAGGTGTTTTATTTTAGAATGGTGATCCTTCAACTGCAAATATATATGTTTAAATACACGGAAATTCAAGCTCCATTTCTCCCCTGGCGCCACTGCTTGTTGCAATATGCCTAGAACTAAAGGAAGTTAACTGCTCCAGTCGTCTATATAAAGGTGTTGACATTTATAACTTGAAAAACGTTCGATGCAATAAAGTCAGGCATTGTTCTGGGTATAGCATTCAAAGTTAAATCTCGAAAACGGTAAATGTATTGACAACCATCGAGAGCACGGTTGAAGAAGAAAGGCGTGCCTGAACGGCACAGCCCTCGGCATGAAACGAGCTCCTTCCTTGTCGAGGCGGTACCTTTAGGACAACTCTATTCTTTGACCATGCTCAGGGTTGTGGGGAAGGAGTGTACCGTTTTTGGCGCTTTAGTTTGAGTGACAACCGCAACAATACCTGAGATTATGGCATTCAACTCTAATTTTAAACTAAATTACAACACGTTTTTATGAGTACTGGTAAGCTGAGCAGTGAAACGACTAATTATTCTTCGGAGTTATACTAGAAGCGACAACGCCAGGGGATTAATTAAAGGGGCCCTGCAATGGCTTTTTTACTAATTTTTAATTTGCACCAAACCTGAGCGCACTGAACGTAGTAACTTAATGACGCTTTTCTTTTCTCGAATTTCGGTTTATTATAGAAGTTATAGGCAAATTACAATTACAAAAACAAGCAAAAAATAACCTCCTTCATGACGTCCTTGGTTGCTTGAGTGGCCGTGAACTAGACGAGGGGTGGTGAGCTGAGCGAGCGCTCACGGCTGCCGTACTCCGTGTCGACGGCGCGAGAGGGCGCCACTAAAGCGTGTTCTGGATAGGCTGTATGTAGCGGGCAGCTAGAGCGGCTCTCATTGCATTTGCTGCGCGATTAAACACAAATTCGGCATGACACTTCATTGGCCACAAACGACAGCAAACACGGGGTAAAGATCAGTTCAGAATGGGAGCCACTTCGCGCTGCCATACCGCGAAACGGCCAAACCGCAGGACAAAGCTGCTCACCGAAGGCCTTGGGAACGCTCAGAGCCGGCCGGGTCCTTCGGTCCCTACGGCCGCAGCGCCGCAGCGTACATCCGGGACCTTTCCGTGTCGGCGCCTGATCCCACTACTCTTTTCTAGTAGGCGCCGCCTTTTCCACCGATTGGTGGCGGGTATGTCGACGGATCATTTCTTGTTTCCGTACTTTATAAACTGCATTTGTTTCTTTTCTGATCTCAAATACTGAACAAAAACTACTTTTATAAATAATTGGAACGGTTCGCGCCACTTATATTTTGTATTTCGACTAAAAGAAGCTTTTAGCGGCTCTGACCAGTAGTAAGCCCAGGACCTAAGACGTCACATTACGCGCGCTTTCGGTACCGCGGGTCGCCCTCGTCGGTGGAGGAGGTTTCCGCGTCGTCCGGTTAAAATATGACGCACTGATATTTAGTGACACTCTCCGTGCCCGCTGGCTTGCCCGAACCCCAAGAGACGTGGAAACCGCAAAAAAGGTAGACGCTTAATTATGATTGCAGGGCCCCTTTAAAGGGATACTTCAACGAAATTTGAAATATTCCCGTCGTGTTCAAAAATAGGTTGAATATGATCCACAATATCCGTAAATGACAATCGCCCGTTTGTATTTTGATCCTGGTGGCTGTATTTTTCGTTATAAACGGCCCACTCTGGCAAGCGCTCGGAGAAGGTCCAGCGCAATCGTGACGTAAATCGTCTCAAACGAGCAAAGCTACGGCGAGGCTGACGTCGAGAGGATGGCCTAGTCGGTCCAGCCACCGAAGCGGCTGCTTTTGTATGAATTTTGAGTGACGGGTTAATCTTCTATAATCTTGTAGGGGGACAATAGCGACTTCTGCGACACACAAAAAGGATTCTCGGAAAGAGGGAGTTCCTCCTTCCCCCTTCTCTCGTCGTGGCCGGAGGCGAGACGATTTCCGTCACTAGCTCTCAAGGTTCCTAGACGAGCATTACAAACGAGGCGTTAGCGACATCCACCAGGTGCTCTTTGCTAATCGTTTAATTCGTTTTAAAATTCCTTTTCGAGACTTTTTTAACAAGATATTGGTATGTTCCATGTGATACTGCTCTTTTGGACACATATAGACCAAAAAATGAGCGCCGAAATTTCGTTGTAGTATCCCTTTAGCTTGGATCCGCGGCTATCAAAAATAACATTTAGAGTTAAAGGATGAGCTAAGGTAAAACATTCAGATCTTCTTGGACGCATCCTGTTTTAGCTTTGTTGTTTTCTAAAAAAAGGATGAGCAGCCAATAATTGATGTGTTTTCTTCTACCACCCAATGTTCCCGAGCTCTTGTCAACAACAGGGCCCAGCGCAAAGAAACCCTTCGCTCAATTGATGTTTATGTAAGTAATTGACGCCGCTGTCCCTGCCAGAAGCGAAAAAAGAAATAGAAATGTTACCGATTCCGCAGTTCTAGCATGAAACTCTTCAGCTGTATGTGTGAACTATTTTCGCACGTGTCATAGCAAACGCAATGCTCGATTCCGAGCTTTTTTGTAAAAAAAACGTACGTCTTTCAACCTTCAAGAGATCGTCTCGTGGCCTTGCCTTCACATAGGACATTTACCTAAAATAATCTATGTTTGACAGAAAATCGAATATGTGTATGATACAAATAAAACAAAATATTAAGGATAGTTACTATGAATGGATTTTGTGCGCGTGGGTATTGGGGTGACTCACCATCTGCACGGGCGCTCTGCAAAAACGCTTTGTTTCAACCCAGCAACCATTATCGATACTAACGTCTCGAATACTCATTGGCCCTGTGCAGATGGCGAGTTTACGTAACATACGATTTTGCGTCGGTGCAACTTTTATGCAGCGACACTCGTACACGACTCCGGCGACGTACGCCCCTGGTTAATTGTATCAGTGGTCAGATGATCGCTTACGCCAGCCATTGGAATTGAGGTGTCACTCTGCTGCGGCTGTGACACTGCTGAAATGGCCACAAAAGATGCAGGTGTACCGTCACCAAATTCTGCTATATATGGCGGGCGAGAGTTCAAACCGGCAATTACAGTGGCTTAGAGGGGGTAGTGTAGTTACCGCGTAGCCTCCACCATGCATCGGGAACGGCCGCTCCTTGGAAGACGGTGTAGGTGGCGCTTAAATCCGCAGCTCGTTCGGGTGCCTCGATCGGCCGGCAGATAGAGGCACCATAACACGCTTCATTACTAATATAAGTACCTCAAAAACAATTACTTGTTTACAGTAAACTCATAACGACATGATTTGTCTTCGAAGGTGAATAAAAATGTGAAACTAGCAGACGACAGTGCTGCGAATCGGCCGGAGCTGGTCGTAGCCAAGCTGACAAAGCGGCCAAGCCGGAACGACGGTGCTGCAAGCGCCAGCGCCACCCGCGGCCGTCTTCCAACGCTGTGCCGCTTCTCCGGTTTCGTTCGTTACACTACCCCCTTTAAGCCACTGTACCGCAATCATAGCGGACCTTGATCACATGATTAGTGCGGCCGCGTGACCTCAGTAACCACTCACGTGGTCCCGTTACCTGAGAACGAACCCCAGGTCGTGACATCGGTCCCGTTGCCTAAGTGGCCACGTCACGCTAATGACGTAACGCGAATGACGTGACTCTAATACCGCTCTTCTTATGTCGGGCGTTTTTTTGAGCCGGAAGTTTTCTAAACAGACAGCCCTCTAAAGTACCCTTCATTAAAAATACGCGCACTCTCTCTCGGTGTGCTTTGGCAAGACGTATTTTCCTTCTAATTCTAAATGTTCTCACATGAGCACTCCGTTTCACATTTTCTACAGCGGCAAACGCCACGGCCAAATAATGGCAATCAAGGAGCGCAAGAGTGTATCGGCATGGCTCTCGTCGTTTTGTGCCTGTTGCTTTCACTGATAATCATGCAGATAAAAAAGACGAGCTAAGGCTGCATTCAGTCTACGTAATTATCTTAGTCGGTGAGAGGCAACGCACCAAGACGACGAGAGAGGTGAAGAGACACTTTTAGCGCTTTTTTGATTAGCTATACCCGATTTCAGCGTTGGCTGTGGTCAGATGTAATGTTACGCGAAATGTTGTATTTACAAACCCATCATGATGTCCAACTTTCTTCTACTTTGTCTTTTCTTCGGTAACTCCACAATATAAATAAAATCCTCGCTTTCTCGTAGATCCTGCTTCTCAGCCACGTATCCAGGGGGAGGCCCATGGGGCCGCCCCCCCCCCCCCCGAAATCTTCCATTTTGCTGGGACCGCCTCTCCCCTTCCCCCTCATGCAGCATTTTGCCTTGGTCGGGCCCCCCCCCCCCCCCCCCCCCCCGAAACAAAATCCTGGCTACGAGCCTGCTGCTTCTATTATTGTGTACGCTAATGATACATAGTAACACAATATGGTGTTATGGTGACTATAGTAAAATTATTTATGAACATTATGATATCCAGTAAAAAGTGAACATCTGAGATGTGTATGCAGCGATGCAGCTGTCGGTGGAATTATTTTGCTCCTGACAGAGCTTATGTCGTCTTATACAGGATTGGGTTTTGCCTATTTTTCAGCGATTTTCAGCGATTCAGATTTTTTTAGCAATTCAGATTTTTAAGGTGTTTGAACGCGTTATGCGTAACGGAATTCATTTTTACTTCCACCAAAAGTGTGTATCTTTCCAACACGGTTTCCTGACGGGACGGTCAGTTGAAACTAATTTGTGCGCTTTCTTTAACTTCTTTGCCCCTGTTGTTATGAACAGAGGTCAAATTGATTGTATATATTTTAATATGTCAAAAGGATTTGGTAAAGTAAACCATGAGTTGTTATTTCATAAATTATTTTTATATAGTTGTCATGCACAGCTGTGCAAATAGTTTCAAAATTACCTATCATGTCGTCCGAACCGTGTTCAAATAGATTATTGTCGCTCAAGAACATTTTTTTTCAATTCTGGTGTTCCTTAGGGGTCTATACTTGGCCCCCTTTTGTTCCTTATCTTTGTTAAAAATTTGACGTCATATGTTGAAACTGCCGAGTTGATGTTGTTTGCGGATGACATTCAACTTTTTATGAATTTTCATACTCCCGTATACACCGACACTTTACAGAAGGATGTGTCGCTCATAGTTCAGTTGTGCAAAGTTAATCGCTTGTCACTGAACCCTCTCAAACAAATTGCTTGTCCCTGTGCAGACGTCGTAATGTTTTTGCATAACGATTATATATCAAAAGAAAGTTTAATAACCCCGCTAAGATTAGCGGGAATATTTCCCTGCTATATTTAGCGGAGAACTTTTGCTAAAGTTTTCCCGCTGAATTTAGCGAGAAATTCAGAAAAAATGTTTCCGCTAAATTTAGCGGAAATTTTGCGAATATGCTCTCCCTAAATATAGCGGGAAAATTTCACCGCTAATTTTAGCAAGGAAATTTTCCCATAATGCAAAGCGCGATTGCGCTCGGTTGCATTACTCCCATAATGCAACGCGTGCGGTTACGCCGACGCCGACGGTGACGGCGACGCCGCTCAACCCGGAAACGGGCGCCTACGAGCTGCGCTCTAAAAGTTCCAAGAAAGGCTTTACTAATCTATTTTGTCGGGGTCACCGGCGTTGGAGATGTGTAAGAAAAAGATGAATGTTCGGATTGTCTGGCGAAGATTTGACCGTTTTGCAGCCCGACAAACGTCCAGTTGAATTGCCATTTCTTAGCAACCGCGAGTCCGAGAATTCGTTTCAACGACGTGCAAAAGATGTTCGTTCACAAAGACGGGTGCCTGTGAATCGATCCCGAAGTATGCGTTTACAAGGCGCTTTTTCTTTGCTTTTGCACTACCCTATCACGTTTTTTTCCGGCACACAAATTAGACGATGACGGTTGTTTTTTCAGTCTCATGTGGGGACGCGATGACAGATTGCGATATCAGGCAGCTAATTGGCTCGCCGACTGCCTCTCCTATCATGCCTAGCAAATCAGGAAGTTTTTCATGTTCGCGTTTTTTGAAGCCCTTTACTTCTAAGTTCGCATATCTAGAGTACTGTTCGCAGCTTGCCAGTTGCTCCTGACATTCCTTAAGGCTTCTTTCTATTGTATCACACTTCAAGTAAAGATCCTCGTTTTCTTTTTTTTTACCTGCACGTTTTCCTCCATGGCTGATTTGAAGTTTCCCCTTATTTTTTCAAAGGTGTTATTCATGGAGGTCATGCTTTGCTGCACAGATTTTACTTCTACCTGCGATTCGCGGATGTCCATACGAAAGTTTCTTTCCGTTGTTTCGCAAAAATTCGTTCCGCAATTCATCTTTAAATGCATTTAGTAATTGTATAACTGCTTTCCTCATCAGTGTTAACAAACTCGACAAGCAAAACAAACAAAAACAGGCTACATCAACTTGAACAGCAACTTCGGCAGCAGTGACGAGAGATTTCGGTGCGGTTTGCAAATAGAAGAGTACACACGCACCTCCAAAAGTGGCCATCTGAAAGCCCGGACGTTCCGAGTCGTAGCTGCTGCCAAGTGTCAGGAAACACGAAAGCCACCTTCTTTTGTAGCAGAGCGGAGATGACGTTCTGGTTATTTGCGCCAGTGGTAGACAGCCCTTTAAATCGCAGAGTCACGGTATTCTCGGTCCTTTCCAGTCGCAAGCCCGTGCAGTATCAAATTCATCACACCTCCAAAAGTGAATAGCTGTAAGCCTAGGCGTTCCGAGTCGTCGCTGCTGCCATTACTGCAGGTAGCCCGTCAGTTAGTGATGAATGAGCGGGGTTCCACACAGTAGCAGCATATTCTAATTTTGGACATAATAAAGTTTTGTACATGGTTACTTTCAATAAAGACGGAGCGAGGAAGACATATCTTTTAAAGAATCCTCGCATACGTTTAGTACTGTTAAATACATATTCGACATAAATCTTCCAAGAAAGGTTGGACATTACATGAACACAAAGATATTGTCAAATATGATGCCAACATGGCGGGTGATGCGGGTCGTTCCCACCCTCGTCTGCACCTTTTTTTTTTTTGTTGCTATTTTTCCTGTTGCTGCTGCTTCTCTGTGCTTCTTCGGGCGTTGCGCCGCGTAACAGCGCGGGTCTCCGTGGCTACGCATCGCGCGTAACAAACCTCCCGCCGACCTCATGCACATCCTTCACAAGCAACGGCACAACTCCGTTCCGGCGACTGGGTCTAATGGACTCAGGTTTCCTCTGTCGCAGCACTCCTTCGCAGATTTGCTCATCTTTGTGGGGACCGAGTGGTTCGCTCGATCTCCAGTGGTACTCTCCGGAGAGATCGCTCTAAAACCAGGGCCGCTTCGCTACATCTGCGCCCGCAGCTCAAAACGTGTGAGGGAGAGTCAGGCTGCTTTATGTTGCGAAACATGTGACGGCTGGTTTTATCGTATGTGTGTTTACGTCCCCCTGGCGCAGTACCAGAGATTGGGTGCCTGCGACGACACCTGTCTGTGCTTTGGCTGTTTGCTCCCAGGATTTACGAACGACTCTTTTGATGCCCCCGTTGTCGGCGCCGCCACAGCATCAATTACCCTTCTACCTGCCAACCCCATGCCTACACACATGGCCCCAACGCAATTCACGTTACCTGCAACAGAGACGTCACCACCCCAACCCTGCCAGCAAGATAGTGCTGTCTGTCTGGTTCTCAAATCTGCGGTCAATTAAAAACAAGCTACCAGATTTCCAAGTCCTCGTTGCATCTGAACCATCCACCATCTTTGCGGTATTTGAGACATGCGTGGACGTTTCGGTGTATGACCGGCAGTTGGTGGACACCGGATATGACCCTCCACGCCGTTTACAGGAGGGACCAAGCTGGGCATGGTGGAGGAGTTATGATTGTCGTACCGTGACTACAACACTCCCGGAAGAGACCCGTCTTGGAGACCAAAGGCCTAGAGGCAATTTTTGTTGAGGTAATGCACCAAACCGGCAAGATATTGAGCTGTTGCGTTTATTGTCCATCTGCCGCCCGAGCTTCTTCGTACAGACAACTCCACCACTCACTTCAACGAGTAAAACCCCAAGCCTACACCAATGTGTGCACGGTGGGCGACGTAAACGCCCACATACACTGGAACGACCTCACGGCCGCGATACCATCCAGCCCACCCGACGACCAACTTCTTGATGTGATGGACACATCCGGTTACATACAGGTGTGCAGAGAGGAGTCCTACACTTCCCGCAACCAGAACGCATCCTTCCTCGACCTGAGGTTCACCAGCAACCCGTCCTTGATTTAGAGCAGTACGGTACAACCAAGTATTGGTGGCTGTGATCACAGTGCCATCCTACTGCACAGCTTAACGTCCTTTCCAAAAGCTGGTTACATTGCGAGGAAAATACAACTCTTTGCGAAACTTGACACTGCCCACCTAGACAAGCTACTCCACCTAGCACCATGGTCCACGGTGCTGGACAAGACGTCGGTCGACGAGATGTATGAGCTGTGGTTGGACTTCATGAATGCTATTGAAAAGGAATGTGTGCCCAGAAAGACAAACTGATGGTCTCGCACAAGCCCATAGATCACCGTTGACATCTTAAAGGGATACTACAACGAAATTTCGCCGCTCATTATTTGGTCTATATGTGTTCAAAGGAGCAGTATCACATAGAACATATTATATTTTTTAGAAACGTCTCGAAAAAGAATTTTAAAACGAATTACACGATTAGCGAAGAGCACCTGTTGGATGTCGCTAACGTCTCGTTTGTAATGCCCGTCTTGGAACCTTGACAGCTAATGACGGTGAGTGTCTCACCTCCGGCCACGACGAGAGAAGAGGAGGAGGAGGAACTTCCCTCTTCCAGAGAATCCCTTTTGTGTTTCTCAGAAGTCGCTATTGTCCCCCTACAAGATTATAGAAGATTAACCCGTCACTCAAAATTCGTACAAAAGCAGCCGCTTCGGTGGCTGGGACGACTAGGCCATCCTCTCGACGTCAGCCTCGCCGTAGCTTTCGTCGTCCCGAGACGACCTACGTCACGATTGCGTTGGATGTCACGTGCTCTAAGCTGGGCATTCGCCGAGCGCTTGCCAGAGTGGGCCGTTTATAACGAAAAATACAGCCACCAGGATCACAATACAAACGTGCGATTGTCATTTACGGATATTGTGGACCGTATTCAACCTATTTTCAAACACGACGTGAATATTTCAAATTTTGTTGAAGTATCCCTTTAAAGGTGGCCAACAGTAAGCAAACGTTATTTAGAAAAGAAAAAAAACAGGAGGTCCGCACATCCTCAATCTTGCTCGTCAAGTCTAGGGGGAGTCGAAGAAGAAAACACGTAGAATATGTATAGACGATTGCTGAAAGGGATGCCCGAAATCCAAGACTGTTTTGGTTCTTCGCCAAACAGCACAAAAAGACTTCCTCTGCTCTTGTGTTCGAGAACAACAGAGAGGCAGTTAGAACGCCACAAGAGACTGCCGCGATTTTCACTATTAATTTTTCGTCCGCATGGACCTAGCAGGACAACCCTCTAACCCATCACCATCTGCAAGACCTTCCCTTACCCTGCGAGCCCCTCGCACCGTAAGAAACCTGGGTGGCACTGCAAGGTGTGAACCCGGCCCAACGAGCAGGGCCTGACGGTATCTACCCAGAGTTCTACAAAACGTGTGCAAGAAAGTTCTTCCCGATTCTCACCCACATGTTCTCTGCATTTTTTAAACAGGGGTCAGCCCCACCTAAGTGTGAATCAGCATCAATTGTGTGCAGAACAATGTAGCGCATTATAAACAAAAAATACTTAATCAATTGGAGGGGTGGAGCCTGCTTTCGGCACATCAGTATGATTTTCGCCCATGCCGTAGCTGCGAGCTTGCCCTGGCCACATTGATGCATCAAGTGAATGAATGTCTGGAAAACCGCACGGTATGGGAACTGGATCAATTGAATTTTAAACAGGCATTCGACAAAGTTGACCACATCCTGCTACTGCAGAAACTTCTGAACATTGGCAGGCAAAGGCCAGAGATTTGTATTCCAAGGAGCCAAGTCTGAGGACCAAGAGGTAATCTCGGGCATCCCCCAAGGCAGCGTATGAGGCCCGACCCTCTTTAACATCTTCATTGATAATGTGACTCGTTCCCTTAACTAGACGCCATTTATATATGCCGACGATCTACCACTTCTGTCCACCAGGGGCATAAGGCCTTACAAGCAACTACAGGAGCACATTTGCAAGGTTCAAGACTGGTCTGTGACAAACCAACTGCCCCTCATCACGGCTAAGTGCATCGTGATACTAGTCAGCACCACCAGACAGCCCCTGCCCCTCCAGACTTGACTATCGGTGAGACCCCAATCAAAAGGACGCAGCGAATGAAGGTTTTGGGGAATGCGCTAGATCTGCATCTTCATTTCTCCCGCCACCTAAGCGAGGTGCTTTCTAGGGCACGACGCACGCTGGACTTTGCGCAACGTGCATCAAGGCGGACTGTCCCGAACGCACTGCGAAGTTTGTAGACCGCGCTGGTGATTCCGAAGCTTGAGTACTGCTCGTCTGTATGGAGCCCCAGGCAGGTCACTACGATTGCTTCTTTGTAAATCGTACAAAGGCGAGCTGACTACGATATCTTGCGCCGCCAGTCGCCGTCGCAGCTCCCACGATGCAAAGATATGGACACCGTCGAACTTCTCGGAGGTGTGGGGTGGAAACGCGTGTCTATCCATAAACAGGTGGCCTCGCTTCACCTCCTAGCCTGCGTGCTTAACGGCCCTCCCACGTACCTCCTGGGCTATGTGAGAAAGAATCGATTGGCGAACTACAACCACTACTCGGATGACGAAAGCGTCACAAAAAGTACGCTCCTCCTTGGAGCCACCGAGCTCTGGCGCTCCCTCCCAAGTGAAGTTACGCAAGGACCATTTGAACAAAGAGAGCACATAAAGGAATTCTGCCAGTGTGCAACCCTCCACCTAAAATAACTATGATGAGACATTCGGACCTTAATCTAGTGTACAGTTTCGGTGTGATTTACTATTTATTTTTTTATTCTCTTAGTAGCGGGTACAGTGAGCCTCCATGATATGGGCGAAACCCTTTTCTCTACCATCCGGGTTTTTATAAACCAAGTAAAGCGTTAAAGCATTAAAATCACGAGTGGCAAACGATGGAGCGGCGAAGAATTAAAGGAACTAAAGTTTAAAAGCGACGTTGTTCCATTACAAACAAAAGAGGTGTCTTTACCCCTGATGCTACCACCTTGTAGGGTGCGAAACAAATATAAAACATTCGGGACTCGCCACACTCTGATGGACTATACTTTTCCGGATCGCGAGTCAAAAACGCAAAATCCGTGTCAACATCCCAAACGTCTTCGATTCATGCTTTTTTTCTTTCTTTCTCTGATAGCACCGTGGTCTGCTTCCGTATCCTGAGACACGTACCATTTTTTCGGATGTTCTCCAGCCGACAAAACATCCGGCCGCACAAGAGCGCAACATTACTTCCTTTGTGGCACGTGACAGAGAGACACTTCCTTTTTTCTCTTGGTGTGCGTATGTTTGTGTAAGACATCTGCGGAAACAGATTGTCATATTCAAGAGTCGACTTTTATTACGCCCCATACTTATCGGCATTTGTTCTGGCACAGCTGGCAGTCAGGTCTCTTGGGCGACTATAGAAGCATGCCTTCTCCAATCTGCGTCCTCTATGCTGCAGCTGTCGTGGTGGCATTTTGTCACATTTCGGACGGGTCCATAAGCCGTGTCGCCGTTCCCGTAAAAAATGGCAAGTGCTTAAGTTTTATTTGTTTATACCTGTATTCCATGCATGTCCAAATAATAAACCGTTATAAAAATACGGGTGTGTTTTTTAAGCTTAACAGATTTGTTTAAAAGAAGCCGTGAAAGCTACACTTATGTGGTTTGTGCCGGTGAGTTATTCCACCAGGGGAACATTGTATAGGAGGCTAATCGTAACGATCAGTCGGCCTATCAGGTAAAATTTGTTAATTAACATTTTAATTAGTGGAATTAGATAAATGCTTCCGATAAGAAACTTGCTGAGCATCATGAAAAACAACTAAATCCATAATTATTAGAGAATACTTTGAGCGCGTGGGGAGCGTAGTTGCGCGTTAAAGGTACCACTCGTGCAGCAGGTACTAGTCATAGGGCTTTGATAGGGAACTGAGAAATTGAGCGGGCGAGTTCTCGCACCGGTAGCCTTGCTTAAACTGCACGAGAGGTAACTGTAGCGCACTACTGTGCCTCTCAGGCGCTCCAGGTCTTTGTATCTTGTAAAATTACTTATTTATTGGTTTTCGATGACACACAATGAGTTTGTAATTGGAACCATACTTCTATCTTCCCTAATTGAAAAGGTAATTATCAAATTTCATTTAATTATTGGACTGATCGTTAAGTTTAGCCCTGTCCGTATAACGTACCTCCATAAACCGCATGAGTGAAGCATTCACGGCTTTTTTAAAACAAATCAGTTAACCTTAAAAAAAACACCCTGTATATTAGAAGAGCATGTAAGTGGAGCCAAGGTCTTATCTCTGATGCAATTAATGATGTTTGTAAAAACAAATTGAACGCCTGTGGTCACTGAGACTGTGCGATGGCTGCATTGTGCTCCACCAACACCTCCTAGATAACGAAGCCGCTGTTGCTGAACGAGATGGCGTCATCAGCGTGGGCAACGCTGGTCACATATACACGACGAGTGCGTCAACGTTCGGCTCAAATTTGACTGCGAAGCCGAGCGCTGTCGCAGCACTCGTTGCCAAATTGTGTCCAGCGTTAACCTTCTCTGATGGCGCGAAAAAAAAAAATGTCAGTACCGCGGCGTTGCGTTTTAGGCGGTGTTGGCTCCGCTTGTTTTAGTCCGCAGTTGGAATATGGGGAGGTAGAATATTCGGTAAGATATCTGTTTCCTTATCTTGTGCTCTGAATCACCTGTGACGGTAACATAAAGATGTTTACCAGAGAGTTTTAGGGAACCGGTTTTGCACATCCGATACAGTATACGATGGGCTCTCCGGTACGAAGTGCGCATGTGCGAGCCTCCTGTGGCAGCACATGCGCAGTTCGAACCGGATGTTGATAGCCGCTAATCTCGCAACTGGCCGGCGTCCGGCTCGCGGGGTTTTTTCGCCGCCAGCACTAAAGCGCGCATGTTGCTCGACATCCCATGCTCCTGTGGCTTCGTTGGCTTTTTTTCCGCCACAGTACATATATTATTATCGTAAAGATATTTAATTTACCTATAATAGTAATACTACGATTTTCGGTTAACATACCCAAAGGATAACGTAAATGACGATTTCTGACATAAAGATTACGTATGTTGGTAAATTAAAAATTCAGCACTACTTTGCTTGCCATGTGGCTCAACGCCTGGGAGAAATGCACTACCAGACAAAAGGGCCGGTACTTTGGGTAGTTTTCCAGAGACTAGCCCTACCGAAGCGTAGAAAGGCTCCGCCTTTAATGTTACAAAATTTGAGCATTAGGCAAATATTTTTTTTCTGTTACAATGCATGTCCTTGACGGTTTGATTTCGAGATATGCGTAATATAATGAATGTGAAAGGTTGCTGCAGTTAAAATGTATCACTTCGAATTGACCACAATGAATTACGTATAGCGTTTTTGTATTGTATTGCAGAATTAATAAGCTCCTTTTTTCCTGCAGGAAAATGTGCTTACGACGGCCATTTGCTCAGCCACAACTATGCCCTTGATCGTCAGAGTCCTTGCGAGAAAGTAATCTGCGACACCAAACAACGAGTCGTTTACATCGGGTTGTAAGTTGAAACGCCATCCTAATAATGTGTTAGACATCATCTGACTTGAAAAAAAGAAAAATACAAAAAACGTTTAGTCTTAAACTCTGCTAGGTCGTGAATAATCTATTAACGTGAAACCTTTATAGGCTAGGTTTTTTCATGCGAAGTGAAGCCTCAAAAAGCGTAATTGAGAATTTCCCCGCTAAGGTTAGCGGGAAAATGACGTCACATGACTGTGTCACGTGACCTATACATGCATTCAGTTTCTCCCCTAGATTTAGTGAGAAAATTTACATCGCGTGACCTCCACACGAAATTAGTTTCCCCGCTAAATTTAGCTGCGAACATGACGTAACATGTCCTCATGTCACGTGACCTATACACGAATTCAGTCTCCTCGCAAGATTTAGCGGGAAAAAATGACGTCATGTGACATGATGTCACGTGACCTAGACGCAAATTCAGTTTTCCCGCTAGATTGGGCGGAAAAATTGACGTCACGGGAGTTACACATAACTACAGTTTACCCGCGACCCCCATTCCCCATATTCTGTGGACGCAACCTGACCCGACGGGGGAAGTCAATGAGTCAATGGGTCAATGAGGTGGAGGGAAGTGAATAGACGTGGAGGGTAGGCACAACTCGAGAAGAAATGCCTGGAAGTTACTAGCACTCAACCATGTACGTTTTGCGTAGCAACACTATTGTAGGGCAATATGAGATACCTTTTGTTTAGTAATTGGTATGCCCTTTTGAAAAAAAAAGCGTAAGCTCAATGTGCTTCCAAGAACTTTTGTGTTCATCATAATCATGACATTTGATTACGCAAGTATGCTACAAAAACGCCCGTGAGTTCACCTTCCTCCAAAACATGGAGACAGTCAATCATGGCGAGAAATAAAATTTCACCATAATGATATCAACGCAAGATCGGAACTGGAGAATGTAAAAAGAAAAACACAAAATACAGAAAAAGAATAACTGGAACACAGAATGCCTACAAGCATTCAGACGTTCTCTGTCTGCCCTTTTCTTTTTCGACCACTTTAGTTTCTCTTTTAGTACCCCAGTCTCGGGTTATTCTACATGGTAAACTTTTACCAGCTCGTGCGCACACCATGGGCACTAACAACGTGAGAAACAGGGTACAGCAATTTTGTCTTGCATCGTATAATTTCGCTTTCGCCTATGGTATTTCGGTATTACCGAAGACACATGACCATGAGAAAAAAAAAAGAAACCCTGAGATAGAATTGTAAACACCATAAGACACCCCTAGCCTTTCTCATTCTGTAAGTAAAAAAAATGTATTTCTGTTCATACAAAGACCCAAGCAAACGACGAAGCTCAGAATACGATTAGATCACAAAAAATACGATAAGCGCGATGATAGCGAGCAAATCACACACCATACTTCATTTACATGAAAATAACGCTTCTTTGATCTAACCTTATACTGAGCTTTTTCGTTCGCTGCAATTGGTTGTGCGTGTTGTCGGTACAAACGTTTTAAGATTGAAGAAGAAATTCATGCTTAATTAATAATTTTGGTTTGTATTTCGAATTATATCTTTTTTGCTTCTTTTTCTGCTTTTTTTTCTTTTTGTGGCAGGTGCTCGCCGGTGGCCAACCCTGAAAACTGCGAGATAAGGACCCGCGAAGAACGTTACCCGTACTGCTGCCCTCAACCCTACTGCGGAAAACCCTAGTTCAGTGCAACCGGAATGGGCGCCTTAGCCCAGGGTTGAAATGTATGGCTGTCCTTAACATGTCGTTTTGAATAGTTTAGTTTCTTATTTTTCTTTCTTAGAATGTGGGGTAGTAAATTTAAACTTAGATTCCTCTTATTATGGCCATAGTTACGAGGCACGCACCTTAAAATTGCTATTTTATGGTTTAACTTTTGATAGAAAGACAAGTTGTTACTTTGATGGGAGCTTATAATTATCATAAGTGCATTTTAGTCATAAAGAAGTTGTATTCAAATGAAGTTTCATATTAATAACAACTTGCAGAACAAACCGCGTCTAAATTACAAAATGTCTTTATACGTGTTATACTGAAAATAAGTGAGACAAGCAAAACAAAAGTGATAACACAATGTACAAGATCGCACAACTGCCATTAAAAAGAACATAACACAGCAACAAGCTTTGATTCGTTTGCGTTTGTCTTCTTTTTCGTTGTCCTTGTCCAAGTATTTCTTTTTTTACAGTATAACCGTGTATTAGTTCACACGCCTGCGGATAAACCTCCTTTTTAGTGTTACTGTGTCAACAGCCTAGAACAGGTGTTTTTAAATTTATTTTATATAACTATACGAGCCCGGCACGTTTATGCTTTTGCGGGTATATTCTTGATGACACAAACGACACTACGTACCTCGCGGCAGGATGGATATTGTCGAAGACGAGGGAAACATATTTGTACAGTAGCAGAAAACTTTAGTCATATTGCTTGGTCTCGTAAAAGCCCCGCAAACTAAAGCTTTTCGTATCTTCAAGAAAGAAAAAAACTGTTAAAGGTGCTAAAATGATTTTCCAACACTTTTATAGGAGGGAAAGATTGAAGATAGGATCTAAAACTTGCCGAGTCAAACCAAATAGAGCAATTAAAGCTACCGCTTGAACATAAACATGAGTCTAAAACTTAGCTTAGCAAGAGAACGTCTGATTACCCCTTTCCAGCATGTGTCAAATATGCGGTCATATTTCTGGCCAATGCCCTGCGTTGCCCACTATGACTAGGGCCTCGACGAACCACCCTTACTCGCACACACGTTATCGAAGCCGCGCTGCCGCAAGACCGCGCCTGCGCCGAAGCCCTAAACCGACAATGCCTCTGCCGGGAGAGTCGCGAAGCACAAAGTGAAACGTGGGCCCCTTTTCTTTCCTTGTTGAGATACTTGTTATACACTCTGTACCTTTACTTTTTCTGCCGCGATCGAGATTGCGCCTCACTTTGGACTATGGAACAGCAGCCTTCGCGTGGAAACCCCAAAGCTTCCAACGTTTTGAAAATCATGGGTTGTTTAGCGTGAAAAACCTCATCACTCTCGCCTACCGATCAATAGAACGTAGCACAAGTGCATTAATAAAAGATGCAAGGCCGCGACTTTTTTTTCTTTCTCAGTTGACAGGCAAAGAAACGTTAATTACTTCCCGGATCATCAATTGAGCGAACGGTTTCTTTACTTAGAAGCCTTGATTTTGATTGGAGATCGGGAATTTTTTTATTGCTTGCAGAAGAAATGAATTATCGTCTGATATAGATGGAACCCTGGCGAAGAATTGTATATGTATCAGAAATGTTTTGTCTAATAAACGCATATGATCAACAAGATCATGTAACAAAATATAAAAACATTATAAGAACATATAAGAACATTATAAGAATATATAAGAAGTTATAAGAAACATATTTTCAGTTTCTTATAACTTCTCATATGCTCTCGTGTGTTTTTAACGTTATTACGTTATCTTTTTTTATCTAATGCATTTATTAGACCAAAAAGCTTTTTATACCTATTTTCAAATTTTTTTACTAGGGAACTGACTGCGGTATGAGGGCACGCGTACAAAGAAAAATTGTGGATGTTTTCACATTAGTTCATTCTTGTACAGCCCCTTATATGCCCCTTGAGAGGTGCAGGGTGTAGCATATCAAGTTTTCAAATCCTCGCTTCCTGATTCGTTCGTCGGCGCTCTCATCGATGAATGTCGCAACCTCGTTGGCTGAGGAGAGATAATGAGATGCACGGAATTCGCCACGCGCTGCATTTCTAAAGGGTCTTAAAAAGCCCTGCAAGGACTTTTTTAAGGTTTTTACTTTGAACCGAACCTGAGCGCACTGAACGTAGTAACTTAATGAAACTTTTCTTTTCTCGAATTTCGCTTTATTTTAAAAGTTATAGGCAGATTAAAATTATTGAAAAAGGCAAAAAATAATCTCCTTCATGACGTCCTTGATTGCTTGTGTGGCCGTGAACTGGAGGAGGGGTAGTGAGCTCAGCGAGCGCTCACTGCTGCCGCACTCTGTGTCGACGGCTCGAGAGGGCGCCACTAAAGCATGTTCTGGCGAGGGTCCGGCTCGCATTGCATTTGCTCTGCGATTAAAGACAAATTAGGCATGACACTTCATTGGCCACAAACGAAAGCAAACACGGGGTAAAGATCAGTTTAGAAAGGGAGCCACTTCGCGGTACCATACCGCCAAAGTGCCAAACCGCAAGACAAAGCTGCTTGCCGAAGGCCTTGGGAACGCTCGGAACCGGTCGGATCCTCTAGTCTATACGACCGCAGCGCCGCTGCGTACATCCGGGACCTTTCTTCACTCGCCGCTTGTTGGTGCCTGATCCCATTACGCCTTTCTAGTATGCCCCGCCTTTTCCACCGCTTGGTGGCGGGTATGTCGACGGGTCATTTCTTGTTTCCGTACTTTCTAAACTGCATTTGTTTCTTTTCTGATCTGAAATAGTGAACAAAAACTACCTTTATAAAGAATTGCAACGGTTCGCGCCACTTCTATTTTGTATTTTGACTAAAAAGAAGCTTTTAGCGCCTCTGACCAGTAGTAAGGCCAGGACCAAAGACCAAAAGCGCGCGGAGTCCGCACGCGCGCTTTTGGCACCGCGAGTCGACCCCGTTGGTGGAGTAGGTTTCCGCGTGGTCCGGTTCAAATATGATGCACTGATATTTAGTTACTCTCTCCGCGCCCGCTTGCATACCCGAACCCCGGGGGACGTGGAAACCGCAAAAAATAAAGACGCTTAAATATGATTGCAGGGCCCCTTTAAGGTGTCAGCGACTATCCCGTAAATAGTTTAATTAATTTCATACGCAGAAATTAAGACTTAGTTTCTCCCACGGCGCCATTGCTCGTTGCATGCATACGACGCTGAAGAATTAGGAAAGTTGACTGCTCAGGTAATCGGTGCAAGCGGGCTGACCATACATAGTCATCTCTCGTTAGATAAACATCTTCGCCTCCCTCCCCCCCCTCACAGACATCTCCCATCACGTGAGTTATTTTTTAGTAAAATCATTGATATTTATAAGATTCTTGGTTCATTGAACGCATAGGATCAAACAAGATGATGTAAGAATCATGTAAGAGTATATAGAAGTTGTAAGAAACTGATAAATTTCGTATAAATTTTTATATAATCATATACTGTAAACAACTTAATTTTCGCGGGCTCAAATTTTCGCGAATCGGGCCAAACCTGAGAATGGGAAATCATTCGCGGGTTCTAATTTTCGCGAATCGAGTGTAGCTTCCGTAGCGTTCACATATTGCCCGAATTGTTCGCGGGACGTATTTTTCGCGTTTCTAGGCGATTCGCGAAATTCGCGAAAATCAGGTTCTCGCGAAAATTTAGTCGTTTACAGTATTGTTTTATATGTGTTCTTATAAGTTTCTTATATGCTCATATGTGATCTTATTTCATCATATGCGTTTATTGGGCCGCCAAAAGATTTCTTATGGATATAGACCAACTCGAACCACTGACGTCATGCCACTGCGGTGGTGCTGCTGCCGGTACTGCGCATGCGCAAACACTTCACTGCTCCCGAATTAGCTTTTTGCACACGCGCCCTGCCCACACCTGTTGCGGAAAAAAAAGCGGGCATTTTTCTAAACAATTCTGTTGGTGCATAATTTTTTTCAATAGGGATATTTATGATATCGAAACAAAAATGCTTGTATTTACCCAATTCGTTCCCACAAACCTTGTCAATATAGAGGTATTCATATTAATGTCTCTAGAGTAAGATGAGATGACTTTCACATTAAAGGGGCAGTGCAACGGTTTTAACGTTGAAAGAATTGCCATACTGCATTTTTTTTATTGTTCATGCAAGCCCACGTGACCAAAAACGCGTCACCTTTCCCCGAAAAACTGCTATTCTGCTGCGTAATTGCAGGGCAAAAAACGAATTATTTGCCGATCTGCAGCCGCCCGTGGTAGCTACGGGAGCTAAAATGACGGCGCCTCTGGGGGTACGCGGAAGACAACAAACCCTGTCCCCCTCCGCTGCAGCACTCGCCGTCAGCCCCGTGACGAACCGTCCTTTGTGTCCATCGCTCACCGCGACCTTCGACGAGGCTAATCCTTTCAAAGTCGTCAATCGCGGAGGAAGCGGCTCGGGTTTCTAAAGAGAGTGCCCAAGAGGAAACCACGTGAACCTCCAGAGTACGTCACTCGGAAGTCGCGTGGAGAGTTGAGAGGCACTGCGACCAGAGTGTCGAACCAAAATTTTTATCGGTTCGGTTCCGGTTCAAGTTCACGGATTTCGGTTCAGCTCCGGTTCAGTTCCGGGGAGCGTTGTGAGGTTACCTCGTTGAAGATGATCGCTACCGCGGTGTCATTTGGAATTTTCCGAGACTGGTGCCTTACCTGAAACGCATCCTAGAACACATGCCTTATCTTCTGTTGTGGTTGAAAAAACGATACGGTGGCATCCCTGTTGTGAAGCTCATTCCTGCCGACCTTCCACCAGCGACGCATGGATTACATCTTGGTTTCGCCTGGCATATTCTAAATAGAGACCTCGTGTATTGCGACCTGATATTGCCGGCACAGGTGCGAGCTCTCCGAGAAACAGCGCGCTCGAGACGAGTTGTAGGTGTACGAAGTCTGGATCGGCACAGCGAGGCCACGTCTAGCCTCCTTCCTAGCTGGAGTTCGGATCACCTGAGCAGCGGGTCACGTTCACGTCGGCAGATGACGTACCCTTGAGCCGTGCAATATTACGGGCGCAGCCTCAGACGCATTCGAATATGTGTTGAACTTCGCTGCGTGAGTCAACCTACTATTTCTAGTCAACCACCGCCAGGCTCGTGCTGCAACGGACTGTGACTCAGCTTTGCCGGCTGGGTGTACTGTGTACGCTAAGGCAAGAGAGACGGTTAGCGGCGGGCATTGGGTACCAGCAAACACAAGAAATCCCTGCCTACAGATTTGCGGCACAAGATGCTCTGACTCCACCCTGGAACGCCACCTGATTCGTGTCCGACTACGCAACACTTCTCAGAAGAGAGAAGAGGACGCACAGAAAAAATAGTTTGGAGAATCGGAAGGAACCTTGGTCAGCATGGTAACAACGCCCCAGCATCTCTTTAACCCTGGCGCCCTCAGAAGTAAAAAAGAAAAAGCAAAGTTCAGATTCGTATTTGTTTTGTCTTTTGAGGGGGGGGGGGGAGTATTTTCTCAAGAAAATGTAACGAAATACATTTCACCCTCGATTGTATCGCGATACAAAGGATCATTCAAAATGTAT
>JAZHYW010007890.1:0-44976 GCA_037355805.1 Ixodes ricinus | reverse complement strand
TGTTAGAGGCGGGGTTTATGCCGCACGTCCGGGAGCTTCCTGGCTCGTGACGACGACCATTCCCCGAAGTGAAGAACCCAGGGGTCCAGTGGAGGTGGGAGAATTGGTAACGTAACGAACGGTTTAATTACATGGTTGCGATACAGTCGTCAAATCCGAGAGAACTCCTGAGCAGACTCGCGCTCCGCCTTATATAGGGGTCCGTTTTCTCCCTCACTCCCCGCCAGGGCAGCAAGTGCGCAGCAGCAACCCGCCGTCAAGTGCGTCGTAGCAAGGTCCGCCGCGTCGTAGCCAGCAGTGCGTCGTAGCCAAAGTTCTCCGCAGTTAGGCCAGGCCTCTCTCCCCTTCCGGAGCGCACCAAGCCGCACGCACGCACACACGTCCCGTTGACGTCACGGGCGCGTTGAGACCTGTCTCCGCAGGCGCAGACACGTAGGCGCCGGTTCCGTACTCGTCGGGACTCGTTTCGCGTAGGCCCCGTCCAGCAGGCGACGTTCCCGGACAGATCATGACTCGTTTCCGCAGCGTTGAAACTCGGAAGAAGGTCGCCGAAGGTTCCATTCTTAACAGCCCCTCCGGGGCCAGGGAAACCTCGAAAGGCCGGTGGTACAATCGCTGGCCTGAAGAGGTGGGCTTGGAGTAGGCCTTGAGAAGACGCTGCAAGCACCCAACAAACTCCCAAACCTCTTACAACGGAGGCATTAGCGGAAACGTCCCACACAACACCACGCCACACCGCAGCCAAACGCTCGGAATTCGCCAGAGACCCGCCAGACTGGATTACGGATTACCATAATTTGCACAAAATACAATAAGCCTGGACAATTCGGGTATCGAGCCGCTGTCGCCAAAACAAAACTCATTTTTCCAACGAGGTCACAATGAACAAAATACAAAAGACAAAAACTCTTCGCAATTTGTGAGGTCCTTTGGGGTTTTAACGAAGTGCCCCCACTTAGATCCTCATTCCCGTGGATGACGAAGACCTCTGAGATCATCCCTACTGTTTTTCGTGATGCCAGAAAAATCTGCTCAACCCATCGGCATTGCCGTTAAATTTGCCTTTCCTTTTTCTTGCCCTGAAGTCGTAGTGATCGATTTTCACGTGATTTCTAGACGTGAAAATGCGGTCCTTATAGCGCCGATAAAACAATCCGCCTTTTTCATGCCCCGTTACATTGGTCCTAGCAATCTCCTGAGCTGTACCGCGAAACCCTGACACACTAGGGTCGCTCTTCTGCTCGACTGTCAAAGACACTCTGTCTACTCGTAGCAGAGGACCAAAGTTACGTGACGCCGGAGCTACGAGAGATCTTTCACTGATCCCGTCTTCCTCCGCCTTTTTCGCCGGTTCGTTGGGACGGCGTACACTTTCTAGTGCTACGAGGTCAGGCTGTTCTACAACCTGGTCCCTCTCATCCCGTTTCTCTGCCTCGAGCTCTGGGAGTGCCTGCTCCCCGACAGCTGCCTCTGGCTCTGGATCACTCGTCAACAAAGGGGCGAGCTGACGCGATTTGGACCTCGTACCTGACTGAACTAGTCCCTCTCCCAGTTGTTGACCCCTCTCGCGCAGCAGGAATTCTGACCGGTTAGAAAACAAATAAGGATACTCCAACGGGACTGTTTGCGAGACAGCCGCCTCTGTCACTAGCTCTCCGAACGGGCCAGTTATCCTTACCGTCGCCATAGGCAGACAGACACTGTGCTTTTCGAGCAGCTGCTTGATCCAAACTACCTTTCCAGTAAAATCGGATGTCGTTACATACGACGGATGAACAACGTCCATCGTCGCTGCACTGTCACGAAGCACCCTGCACGGCTTTCCGTTTACCTGGAGCTCGTGAAGATAGGGACGAAGGAGCTCCAGGTCCTCGTCACTACCGGTCACGGTCGAGAACACAACCCGCGGTTTCTTACATCTGGCCGCTGTGTGTCCCGGCTCCTGACAGTTGTAGCACAGGAACGGCTTCCTTGCCTCGAACTGCCCTGTTTGGCTTTTCCGCGCCTCGTCTCCGTTCGAGTGTTCTGCGCTCTTTTCTGGGACCTTTTGTCCTGCTTCGGGCTTCTCGGGCCCGTTTTCTCGCGAGCCGTTTCCCTGTCGGAAGGTCTTGCGCTGATCGCTCCGGCCGGGTTCGCTTTCCTCTCCGCTCAGCTTTCTACGCGTTGCGTACTCTTCGGCTAGCTCAGCGGCCCTTTCGACAGAGTCGACTCCTACCCTGTCCTGCACCCAGAGCTTGACTGACTGCGGAATGCTACGAAAGAACTGTTCGAGGCACACACACTCGACTACCTTGTCTCGGCTTTCGTACACTTCCTCGCTCTTCAACCATTCTATCAAATTGGTTTTAAGCCCGTAAGCGAATTCCGAGTAGCCCTCGCTGCTCTTTTTGGATGCGTTTCTAAACCTTTGACGGAACGCCTCGGCAGAAAGGCGGTACCGTTTCAAAAGGCTGGACTTCACCTTGTCGTAGTCGTCCGCGTCTCCAGCACTAAGGCGCGCGACAACCTCTGCAGCCTCACAGGGCAACAAAGTCAAAAGCCGCTGCGGCCACGTTTCTGGGGCGAAGCTCAACTTCTCACATGTCCTCTCAAAGTTAACTAAGAATAGGCCCACGTCTTCCCCAACTTTAAACGGCTGCATGAGCTTCTTCATTTGATACGACTCGGTCTCACTTGCTCGCACCGGAGCCCCAACTCTACTGTTCTGTGAGTTTAATCGCTGTTGTTCCATCTCTAACTCTAACCTTTTTAGCGCTGCTCGTTCCTCTCTCGCTGCAGTCTGCTCCCGTTCCTCTCTCGCCGCAGCCTGCGCTCGTTCCTCTCTCGCCGCAGCCTGCTCCCGCTCTCGCTCCCGCTCTCGTTCCTCTCTCGCTGCAGCCTGCTCTCGTTCCTCTCTCGCCGCAGCCTGCTCTCGCTCCCGCTCTCGTTCCTCTCTCGCTGCAGTCTGCGCTCGTTCCTCTCTCGCTGCCGTCTGCTCTCGTTCCTCTCTCGCTGCAGCCTGCTCCTGCTCTCGTTCCTCTCTCGCTGCAGCTTCGCTCTTAGCGTTCTGAAGCAGTTCCCACGCAATTTTAATTTCCTCTGCTTCTGCGCTCTCTGAAATCGCTTTACTGATCTCAGATTTCTTCATCTTTTGCTCCACCTCCACACCCAATTCTTCACATAAACAGAGTAAATCTGTTCTCAGTAACCTCATTAGATCCATGATCGCTGCTTTTTAGCTTTGGCTTTGTTCTAAAACTTGTCGCGAGGTTGTACACAAACCTAGCGCACGAGTCAAACACTAAGGATTCCCAGCAGTTCAAAATTAATTACCCATAATCTGAAGCCTGGCGAATCTCAAAGCAAAGTCCAAACGCTCACCCGCAGATGTAGCACGATGTCGCATGGTCCGATCCCAACCGCTGCCAACCAGTTGTTAGAGGCGGGGTTTATGCCGCACGTCCGGGAGCTTCCTGGCTCGTGACGACGACCATTCCCCGAAGTGAAGAACCCAGGGGTCCAGTGGAGGTGGGAGAATTGGTAACGTAACGAACGGTTTAATTACATGGTTGCGATACAGTCGTCAAATCCGAGAGAACTCCTGAGCAGACTCGCGCTCCGCCTTATATAGGGGTCCGTTTTCTCCCTCACTCCCCGCCAGGGCAGCAAGTGCGCAGCAGCAACCCGCCGTCAAGTGCGTCGTAGCAAGGTCCGCCGCGTCGTAGCCAGCAGTGCGTCGTAGCCAAAGTTCTCCGCAGTTAGGCCAGGCCTCTCTCCCCTTCCGGAGCGCACCAAGCCGCACGCACGCACACACGTCCCGTTGACGTCACGGGCGCGTTGAGACCTGTCTCCGCAGGCGCAGACACGTAGGCGCCGGTTCCATACTCGTCGGGACTCGTTTCGCGTAGGCCCCGTCCAGCAGGCGACGTTCCCGGACTGGTCATGACTCGTTTCCGCAGCGTTGAAACTCGGAAGAAGGTCGCCGAAGGTTCCATTCTTAACACCGTCGTGAATGCGCCCACCACATCCGAAGACGCAGCACGTTTTCATTTCCCCTGGTAACACTGCCCCTTGGAGAGCGCCTGATCGGAGCCGACCTCTAAATCATACAGGACAAAACCGAAACGTTCTTTTCTCTTTTTTTATTTTTTTATTTAGCGATTACACGAAGGACTTAAGGCTACAGCCACAGCTGCCACAGCACGTCCGCCATTTCCGACGCCGAAATGTTTACATTCGCGACCCCCCAAGGAGGCGGAGCTTAGTATAACCTCCTCTCTCACCTTCACACCTCCTTTCCCATGCGCAGAAGACCGAAATGCGGCCACTTGCCAGGCGCATAGGTTTCAGTGCCACAGTATTCAGTGACACTAGACTGATGCGCTTGGGCACCGCGGATGCATCACAGTGAAAAGGCTGCAAGCTGTGGAAGGACAAGATGTAATAGGAGTATTCACTGGACGCCATATTTGTGGGTGCTGTCTAGAGCGCATGCTCACAACGAGCTCACATTAACAGGCCGCTAAGACCGGCAATCTCGATGGTGCGGAATGCACGTTGCAAAAGTACTGTGGAAGCTCGCCATCAGCACGCACTCAGCAGTCGCGCACACAGCTATGGCCGCCAGTGAATACTTCCTATAGACCTTTTTCGCTTACTCTGGCCCCCGATCGCCAAGTAGGCATATCCGGTATGGGTGACGAAAAAATAATAAAACGTTTCAACCTGCAAATAGTAAAAAAATAGAGGGGAGACAAAACGAGTATCGGTGACGGTTACGCTTATCTCCTAGATGCATTCTGTTGGCTTGGCGATGGCATAACAATGTTTTCGCCCATACTGGAAGTGACGATATTTCAAGATGGCGGCGCCCTTGTGAAAAAGGTCTATACGAAATATAGCGAAGCTCTTTATGGCTAAGGTTCCATAAACTTTTCGTGTGCGTGACTAACCCTACGCTCGCACCGACACACGTGCCGCACGCGCACACCTTCCTCTTATAAAAGATTTGAAGTAAAAAAATCAGCAGAACCCATCCTTTGGGAATGATTATCTACGTTAATGCGAATAGCATCAAACGGTGCGGAGTTATGCGCGTTCGTCAGGTGGCCGGCACACTCTAGATACGCCAGCCCACTCTTGAGGCGATTCTAAATTTGTTGACACTTTCACAGCCCTGCGCACGATCTCCGCAGCCCAGCACGTGCGTTTGTGTCACTTAGGAAGGCGAGCAAAGCACGCGCCATACGCACAAACACTCAAAATGGTACCGACCAGACTTTCTGGCGTCTCAGCTAGTCTCAACCAACGGTACTCTAAACGGTTGTTTATATCTTTACCATAGGACGCGCTTACAGCGCTGTCACAGCTACCGGTGCGCGCGCGTTCCATGCACGAGGGCTCATTCCGCTCTCGTGAGGCTGAGCACGGCGCTACATCACCCTCTCCCGAGCGCGGGAGAGGGTGAGCTAGAGGAGAGGCTGAGCCGCGGGAGAGGGTGAGCTGAGCCCTCGTGCATGGAACGCGCGCGCACCGGTAGCTGTGACAGCGCTGTAAAGCGCGTCCTATGGTAAAGATATAAACAACCGTTTAGAGTGCGGTGAATGACTGCCTTCATAGCTGGTGGAGGAAGACGAAGAAGCCGTCTGGAACGGCTGCTATATAATGAGTTCTGGTGGAAACACCGCATCGGCCACTGGCCGAGTTATTATTGAATCGTCTGATATCGTCTCAAGTGAGTACAAAGTCACCCTGCCACGTCTCCCAACCGGTAACCTCGTCCTTAACTCGGTATTCCTTCACGCTGACATGACTGCGCGGCCATACAATGCACCCGACTTCCGAGATGCTCTCAAAGATGTGCTGGACTTAAAAGATATCAAAGCCACCGGTCAATTTCAGATGGGCCATGTGTGGATGGTGACCTGCGTCAACGCCCTAGCCAAAGAAAAGCTCTGCCGCCGCGGTGAGCTCCTCGTTAAAGGCAAGAAATGCCTGGTGATCGACCCTAACACACGTGATCTTAAGATAAAACTCCTGTGGCTTCCTGACCATCTTGAAGATAGACGCATCGTCGAAGCTCTGACGCCTTTCGGCGTCGTTCATAACATACATCGAGAGAAGTGGCGCTGTCCAGGAATGGAACACATGGACACCCTGAACAGGGAAGTAAACATCACCATGCACGAAGGAATGACCATAGAACGGATTCCTCACCTGCTTCAGGTGTTCGGAATCCAGACGCTCGTCATTGTCCCCGGAAGACCTCCATTGTGCCTTAGGTGCAACAGGGTCGGTCACATTCGACGGCAGTGCAGAACACCGCGCTGCTTTAAGTGTGGCATCTACGGACACATCGCGGACACTTGCGTCACAACTTACGCAAGTAAACTCCGTGGCAAGGTGCCGCGCGAGACAGAAGAACAGTCGGAGCTATTGATGGATGTCTCCGAGATTGTCGACGCTTCGGGTCAAGCACCGTCGGCCGCAACATTCGGAAAGTACACTGAACGAGAACTTCCAGTCGCGGTGCCCAGCACCAACCAGGCCAAAGACGACCCCGGTGGCCTTCCTGAGCCACTTCCACCGCCTGGCGAGGACGATACGTCATCTACGACGACAGAATCGACCATCACTGTAGAAGATGATGCAAGCCGAGATCAGGCACTTGTTGAGGTGGACTCGGAGCCCGATGTCAGTGGATCGTCCGTTGAACCATTACAGCCAACTCAAATGCCAGAGGCTGCTTCCGGGGATGACCCGGACAACATTCCCTCCGCGGATGTGACCGCTCCAACAAGAGCCATAAAAGAACGCAAGCAGGCTGGCACTCGACACAAGCCGTACTCAAAGCCATCGGCAAACCTCAAGGTCATTGAGGACAGCCAAAGTGGCAACTTGAGTACACCCTAATTTACCTTATGTCTGCCGCCCTTCCTTTACATTTTGTAACCTTAAATGTGAGAGGTCTATGCTCTAGAAGGAAACAATATCAGCTGTTGCGCCTTTTTAGAGAGGAGAAAGTTGACGTAGCAGCGGTGCAAGAGACGAAGCTATCTTCAGACGAAAGTATTGCTGAAGCTTTAGAGCCTTTTATGAAGGAATATGAAATATGCGTTAACCAAGCTATTGGGGTCTCCGCTGGGTGCTTTCTCTTCTTTCGAAAGCAGCTTGATATGTCATCAGTTTCCGTTTTTATCGACCTGGAAGGGCGTCTCATTTCCTGTGACCTCAGCTTTAGACAGATGAACTGGCGCTTCATTTGTCTATATGCTCCTAATACCCCGAAGGAAAGAACATCATTCTTTGGAATTTTAGTACCACTTCTTAGGACTGACAGAACGATAGTCCTAATGGGAGATTTCAATTGTGTTTGTAACGTAGACGATCGATCTGTATCAGCAACTAGGTATGATAGAAGTGCCACTGTTCTTCAGAGCATGCTTCAAGAGCATAACCTTGCTGATGTTGCTTATAGGAAAGGGGAACCGATATGTTACACACATTTTCAAGGCATCTCGCATGCGCGATTAGATAGGATTTATGTATCGGGCTCTATAATTGACTCTATGACCGACTACCACGTTAAACCAGTGTTCTTCTCCGACCATTGCCTAGTAACAGCTTGTTTTGGTCCGCGGAGACACCGATCTGTTTATCAACAGTGGGATTTTTGGAAGCTAAATGTGAAACTTCTAAAAGACATGTCTTTCTCAAGAAAGATCCCCATGGTCTTGTCACAAATTCTAGAAAAATTCGACATGCATATATTTGCTAAATGGGACAGTTTCAAGCAAGAGACGAAAAACCATGCAATTGAGCGCTCCACGATAATATCATACATAAACAAACAGGAACAGCGTGAACTGCATAAGAACCTAATAACGCTATACGAATTGGAATGCCTTAACCCAGGTGAATATAGTGACGATGTCAATGTAGTCCGAGGTCAACTACAAAAATATGAAACAGAAAAGTATCGAGGAGCCTTGATCCGCTCTCGAAAGAAACGTTTCTTCCATGGTGAGCAGCCTACCAAGAGGTCTCTGGACGATGAAAGGCGATATGCCTTGACGAAAGAAATTGTAGAGATCAACAACAATGGATCGACGCTCACTGACCCAACAGAGATTGTAAAATCATTCCATCAACTTTACACGAATATTTTTGGAACACTAATACCTACGAAAGAGAAGTCTGAAGTTGAACATCTTTTGTCTCAAATGCCGATACTTGACGAAACAGACCGAGAGTTAATTGATGGTCCTATAACATTGGAAGAAATCAAAGCTGCTATTAAATCTCTCCCTAATGGTAAAACGCCTGGGCCTGATGGGCTGAGTGGAGAATTTTATAAAACGTACGCAGACATTATATCTCCTGTTCTGCTCGCTGTATTTCACGAAGCCTTTGTGCAGAGAGCTTTGCCGCCTTCCTTTTATCATGGTCATACAGTACTAATCCCAAAAACAAAAGACGCAGAGATGCTTAAAAAGATGGAAAATTACAGACCTATATCCTTGTGCAATGTTGATTACAAAATTTATGCAAAAATACTTAACGACAGACTACAGTGCGTAATCGAAACGCTGATAGGTAAACACCAAACTTGTGGAATACGAGGCCGAGCTATTCAAACGAATATTCATGTTGCTCGTTCAGTACTCGAGTGCGTGTCCGACAATAACGACCAGGTAGCGTTCGTACAAATAGATCTTACGAAGGCTTTTGACCGCGTGAGTCATTCCTTCTTATTTACACTGCTAAACCATATCAACGTAGGGACAACACTTTTAGATGGTATCAAGCTTTGCTACTCAAACTGTTCAACAAGACTCGTCATCAATAATATTCTCTCCAACGAAATCAAAATAAAATCTTCCGTTAGGCAGGGCTGCCCGCTATCCCCGCTACTTTTTGCCCTGTACTTAGAACCTTTATGTCTGAGCATCATAAACAATGAAAGTATTCAAGGATACTCCCTGGGCAATGTTGAAGTAAAAGTTCTTGCGTATGCAGATGACGTGGCATTTTTTTGCACAGACAAGAGAAGCGTCGAGAGAGCCCTCGATCTCACAGCACGTTACTGTGAGGTCACAGGAGCTTCCGTAAATCCTGCTAAATGCAATGGCTTCTGGTATGGTTCCTGGGCCACAAAACCTTCATTGTTTGCTGGTATAGCGTGGAACCGGAATCCCCTTACATATCTCGGAGTACCTCTCTCACAAATCCGTAGCAACGTGACCTACTGGTCCTCCTTGACAACCACACTGAAAAAGAAAACAGACGCGTGGAGAGGAAGGGACATTTCAATTTTCGCTAGAGCTAGTGTTTGCAATGTATTTCTAGCTTCTAAGCTTATGTACGTGCTCCAGGTGCTTCACTGCTCTCGGACCAACATCCAGAAAATCCACAGAATATTCGCTACATTCATATGGTGTTCAACTTGGGAGCCCATAAAAAGAGACAATCTCTTTCTTCCTCTTGAATGCGGCGGTTTAGGTCTTTGTCATATATTTGTGCGACAGCTGGTCTCGCGATTCTTTTTCTTTAAAAATATTAATCACGATTTCCTCAGAGTAATGCTCCAACGACGTCTTTCTGGTAGTTTAAACTATCTGATTGTTTCAACCGTCGAAAGCTCTCAAGGCACACCATGGGGCTTTTTAAAGGAAGTGGTTGACACACTTAGCTTCCTCAAAGCAAGATTTTCGTTGGAATATTTGTTTACTGTATCCAGAAAGGCACTCTCAAGGAGCATAAAAGAAAGCTTGTTTCCTCTGCCACTTTATCGTACCCGTTTGACACTGGAACCTATCAACGACGTGTTTAAAAGGGTCAAGAAAATGGGAGTGCCTCCCTCAACTAAGACGTTTTTCTTTAAATTACACACATCCACTTTACCCGTTAAAACTTACCTCGAAGAAAAAGGGATATTTGTACCCTGGACAGTAAACTGTAGATTATGTAACAAGCCAGAGACAATAGAACACTGTTTCATATACTGTAATGATGCGTTTTTGTTTTGGGATGTGCTGCAACGCACTCTACAAAAAGACCTAGTTCTTAACGACTACAATCTTCGCTTCCTTCCTTTTTCTGAAAATGAAACCGTACCGTACGACATGTTTGCTCTTTTAGGTTTGCATAGTCTGTGGAAGTGCCGCATGATCGATAGGCATGCGGAGAAGCCGCGTACGACGAAGTCGCTCTTTCTAGAGCAAGTGGCGCAGGTGAGAAGTGTATATGCTTCAAAGTTTAACCAGCCTGACTGGTTCCCTATGTTTGACAAATGCCTTGGCTTACCGAATTTCTGAAGAAAAAGAACTGCGAGCGTAAGTGAGACTTGCCCGAATCTTTCACCTTAGTTTTGTCATTGTCTGCTAATAAGTCTAATGGCCACATGTTCAAGATGCCAAATGTTAAAATTTGTGTGATAGTTGTTTGTAAATAGCTTTTAAAGGTGTGCATGTATTAATGTATATACAGTACGAATGAACGTGTTGTGGTAGTTACGGAACATCATGTAATAAAGATATAAAAAAATCAGCAGAACCCATCCTTTGGGAATGATTATCTACGTTAATGCGAATAGCATCAAACGGTGCGGAGTTATGCGCGTTCGTCTGGTGGCCGGCACACTCTAGATACGCCAGCCCACTCTTGAGGCGATTCTAAATTTGTTGACACTTTCACAGCCCTGCGCACGATCTCCGCAGCCCAGCACGTGCGTTTGTGTCACTTAGGAAGGCGAGCAAAGCACGCGCCATACGCACAAACACTCAAAATGGTACCGACCAGACTTTCTGGCGTCTCAGCTAGTCTCAACCAACGGTACTCTAAACGGTTGTTTATATCTTTACCATAGGACGCGCTTACAGCGCTGTCACAGCTACCGGTGCGCGCGCGTTCCATGCACGAGGGCTCATTCCGCTCTCGTGAGGCTGAGCTATACTTCGTTTCAGCTTGGGTCCAGACGCAGGCGATGCTACAAGCGCGAGCTCCAGGCTTTCTGCATCCCTGCCAAGCACGCGCGCTCGTGCAATGCAAGCACTGTTCAGGGCCACACGCTCGCGCTCGTAGCATCGGCTGCGTCTGGACCCAAGCTGAAACGAAGTATAGAGGTCTCCCGAGCGCGGGAGAGGGTGAGCTAGAGGGAGAGGGTGAGCGCGGGAGAGGGTGAGCTAGCCCTCGTGCATGGAACGCGCGCGCACCGGTAGCTGTGACAGCGCTGCAAAGCGCGTCCTATATGGTAAAGATATAAACAAATGTTTAGAGTGCGGTGAATGACTGCCTTCATAGCTCTCATAGAGACAAAAAAAAAAAACTGCCTTCATAGCTCTGTGGTTAACGCGTCCGCCTGCTGATCAAAGGGTCAACGGTTCGAATCCCAGCCGGCGCCGGTCTTTTTTATTTATTTATCGATCCGCGGCGTAAGAGGTTAGATAGCTAGATAGATAGATAGATAGATACATAGACGAAAAGTGCGTGAAGTATCCAAAGAATGCTATTCGCATTAAAAAAAACTGCCTTCATAGCTCTGTGGTTAGCGCGTCTGCCTGCTGATCAAAGGGTCAATGGTTCGAATCCCGCCGGCGCCGGTCTTTTTTATTTATTTATCGACCCGCGGCGTAAGAGGTTAGATAGCCAGATAGATATATAGATAGATAGATAGATACATAGACGAGAAGTGCGTGAAGTATCCAAAGAATGCTATTCGCATTAACTATTCGCATTAATAACCAAAATAAAGCGTAGACGAACGTGCTGCCATAGCCGGCACGTGCTGCGCGGGGAACACCACTATACTTCGTTTCAGCTTGGGTCCAGACGCAGGCGATGCTACAAGCGCGAGCTCCAGGCTTTCAGCGTCCCTGCCAAGCACGCGCGCTCGTGCAATGCAAGCACTGTTCAGGGCCACACGCTCGCGCTCGTAGCATCGGCTGCGTCTGGACCCAAGCTGGAAACGAAGTATAGCTGTGTTCTCCTCGATGTTTGGGTAATTTAGCAATAGGTCTCTTTCACTTATCTTCTCTCGTCGTAATGGGGAAGCCACGTATACATGCCTTTGCAAGTGACGTCACGCTAGGGAAGGACGGGGCCCCGCACCATACTGGTGGTTGACTTCACACCACGCGGATGCGCTTACCAAGGCGTATAGGATGCCGCTAACGGACCGGACATGCGCTGACATGCACCATATTGTCACGAATGGACAGGCGAGGAAACAAAAGAATAACTGGAAAACTGAAACGTTTAATGGGGGCGAACTTGTGCCCAAAAATAAAGAGGAAACAAAAGATCAACAGCAGAGCGTCGCGGGCGTCGAAGTCGGCGAAAGCAGCAGAGATCGAACGCTGGGGCGAAACTGAGTCCGGATGGTTACGCGGAGCCCCTTTTGTGCACGCGTGGGCTTCTGGAACATTCGGCCTGGAACATTCGGCGTGCAGAACATTCTAACCTAGAACGAGCAACACGGTTCTCGAAATTACCAGAAATCTAAATTGGAAGAATAAATAAAAGACGCGGCGCTCCCAGGGATCGAACCCTGAGCTTTCTGCGTGGAAGGCACGCGCGATAACCGTTAGGCCACGAGCGCGCTGCCTACTTAGTCAGCTGCGCTCGCGGCATTACTCCCCCTTTAAAAAGTGCATCGTCCCGATGCAGAACAAAGGTAAAACACAAATGCACAACAAGAGATAGCGAGTCGCGAGCCACAGTTCGCAGTTCCCAGTTCACAGTTCACTCTTTGACGAGAGTCCAAAGTTCTATCGTTCGTAATACGGCTTGAGCCGGACGACGTGCACCACCTCGGGTCGTGGCTGGCGTCTTGCAGATGGGCGCGTTCCGTCGGGTAGAACTTCGTAGTTCAGATCGCCGAGGCGTCGGATGACTTTGTAGGGTCCGAAATAGCGCTTGAGAAGCTTCTCGCTGAGACCGCGGCGCCGAATCGGTGTCCACACCCATACCCGGTCTCCGGGTTGAAAGTGGACGTCCCGGCGACGAAGGTTATACCGGCGTGCGTCGACTCGCTGTTGGTCTTGAATCTTGATTCTTGCCAGTTGACGAGCTTCCTCGGCGCGTTGAGAGATCAGTTGAGCGTCGTCGTTGCCGTCGTCGGTAGGCATGTGAGGCAGCATGGTGTCGAGCATCGTGGTAACCGTCCGGCCGTGCACCAGTTGGAACGGCGTCATTCCAGTGGTTTCTTGAACCGCTGTGTTGTACGCAAACGTAACGTACGGCAACACCTCGTCCCATGTCTTGTGCTCCACGTCGACGTACATGGAGATCATGTCGGCGATGGTCTTGTTGAGTCTCTCCGTCAGCCCGTTGGTCTGCGGGTGGTACGCCGTGGTGCGACGATGACTGGTGTGGCTGAGACGAAGGATTTCTTGCATCAGCTGGGCCATGAAAGATGATCCTCGATCAGTGATCAGCACTTCAGGTGCGCCGTGTCGAAGGAGAATGGACTCGACGAAAAACTTGGCGACTTCAACCGCTGTGCCCGCTGGAAGGGCTTTCGTCTCGGCGTATCGTGTAAGATAATCGGTCGCGACAATAATCCACCGGTTTCCTTGCGTCGATGTTGGGAACGGCCCAAGTAAGTCCATTCCGACCTGCTGGAAGGGAGTAGTCGGGGCAGATATCGGCTGCAGGAGTCCTGCTGGCTTCGTCGGAGGCTTCTTACGTCGTTGGCACTCATGGCACGACCGTGTGTACAGATGGACGGTTTTCGGAAGTCTCGGCCAGTAGTATTTGTCACGAATCCGGGCGAGCGTCCTGCTGTAGCCAAGGTGTCCAGCCGTCGGGTCGTCGTGGCATGCTTGAAAGATTTCTTCTCGCAGGCTGGCAGGAACAACCAGCAGCCAGGCAGGGTCACTGGTTCCGAAGTTCTTTTTGAAGAGCACGCCTTGCCGCAGAACGAAGCTTGACAAGTCTCGGGCAAAGACTTGTGGAGCTGAACTTCCTTGACCTTCGAGGTAGTTTATCACGGCGCGAAGTTCCGGGTCGTCGCGTTGGAGTGCTCTCATGTCGGCATCTGTAACTGCGCCGAGAAAACGGGCATCATCCTCGTCGTCGGTGCTGTCAGGGGAGATTCTACTGGGGCCCTAGACAAACAGTCGGCGTCGTTATGCTTACGGCCAGACTTATGCACAATGGTTACGTCAAATTCTTGCAGTCGAAGGCTCCAGCGAGCGAGGCGTCCTGACGGGTCCTTAAGGTTGGCGAGCCAACAGAGAGCGTGGTGGTCCGTGACGACGCGGAACGGGATTCCATACAGGTACGGACGGAACTTGGTTAACGCCGAGACGACAGCGATCGGGCATTCCTTGTCAGTCGTTGAGTGATTTTAGCTCTGCCGTCGACAGCGCCCGGCTTGCGTAAGCGACAGCCTCCAAGAGAGTCGGAGTTCTCCCACTCTAACGCCGCAACGCCCCGAAACGACGTTTCTGCAACAGTGTCGGTAATGCCGCGAGGCGCAGCTGACTAAGTAGGCAGCGCGCTCGTGGCCTAACGGTATCGCGCGTGCCTTCCACGCAGAAGCTCACGCGTTCGATCCCTGGGAGTGCCGCGTCTTTTATTTATTCTTCCAATTTAGATTTCTGGTAATTTCGAGAACCGTGTTGCTCGTTCTAGGTTAGAATGTTCTGCACGCCGAATGTTCTAGGTCGAGATGTTCCAGAAGCCCACGCGTGCACAAAAGGGGCTCCGCGTAACCATTGTTAAGAATGGAACCTTCGGCAACTTTCTTCCGAGTTTCAACGATGCGGAAACGAGTCATGAATCTGTCCGGCACCGTCGCCCGCCTGTCTGTTCCTGCACGAAACGAGTCCCGACGAGTACGGGACCGTCGCCTACGTGTCTGCGCCTGCGGAGACAGGTCTCAGCGCGTCCGTGACGTCAACGGGACGTGTGTGTGTGCGTGGGGGTTGGTGCGCTCACGAAAGGGAGAGGGGCATGACCTAACTGCGGAGAACTTTGGCTACGGCGCACTTCTGGCTACGACGCGGCGGACCTTGCTACGACGCACTTGACGGCGGGTTGCTGCTGCGCACTTGCTGCCCTGGCGGGGAGTGAGGGAGAAAACGGACCCTATATAAGGCGGAGCGTGAGGCTGCTCCAGGAGTTCTCTCTGATTTGACGACTGTATCGCAACCATGTAATTAAACCGTTCGTTACGTTACCAATTCTCCCACCTCCACTGGACCCCTGGGTTCTTCACTTCGGGGAATGGTCGTCGTCACGAGCCAGGAAGCTCCCGGACGTGCGGCATAAACCCCGCCTCTAACACCATCCGGACTCAGTTTCGCCCCAGCGTTCGACTCTGCTCTTTCGCCGACTTCGACGCCCGCGTCGCTCTACTTCGATCTTTTGTTTCCTTCTTTATTTTTGGGCACAAGTTCGCCCCATTAAACGTTTCAGTTTTCCAGTTATTCTTTTGTTTCCTCGCCTGTCCATTCACTGACATCTTGAAGGCACTGCTCCGGTGTCCATCGGTTATGGCGGGCCACTCGTTCATAATAGGGAGTTTTAGAATAACGTACGCAATTTTAGCGCACGCTAGCGCTAAATTTAGCGCTTGCTTTAGCGCACGCGACGCAAGAGAGTTTTAGAATAGCGTTTCTCCGCCGCGACGCAAAAGCCCAAGCATCTCGCGCTTGCAACGCCACCAAGATACAGTCCCGATTTTTATTTCACAGACGAAATGCTGCACCTTGAGCAAAAACAAGATTTTTGGTTCGGAGAAACAATTTTACATCTGTTTAAACGTGAGAGTGCGACGCGAGCGGTCGACCGGTCGTGTCCGCCGCATGCGTCGCCTCGGCTAGAGCGTACTGACCACGTACTGACCTTCGCCGATAAATGTTCACTCGTCGCAAGCATCAAGTTGCCGGTGATCGTTGCCCACCCTACTGGGTTTTCCAAACCGAGTGCAATGTCGTCCCGCATTGAAAATTGCAGTCGCGAGGATGCGCCGACGTCGCGCTCACGACGCCGCCAAAGCGACCGCAACCATGATCCTGGCGGCCGCCATTTGTTTTTTTAAACTGTGCTCGTCTTGGCTTTAGCCAACTTATCATCACAAATCCTCCTCAGAGGAGCGCAAAGGCCCTTTGCGTACGCACGCTATTTCCGAGAAATAGCGCACGCTAAAATTGCGCACGCAAAGCGCAAAACCTGGTTTGCGTTCGGAGCATGCGCAGTGGCGACGACGCTATTCTTTGCGTACGCAAAGCTTTAGCGTGCGCTATTCTAAAACTCCCTAATGTTGTAGCCAATCCTCTACGTCCTCGTGGATCTCCCCTTGGAAAGGCGTCGGAGTCCGTGGTGCGACGGGCAGGTAAATGACGGTATAGAAGCGGCCGGGGTCTGCGACTGCTGGTCGTCCATTGTCGGCCTCGTTGGCTGCCTGGTCCTGGGTGGCAGAAGTCGAATTCCGGGTGTAGGCCTTGGGTGCGCCGACTGAACCGGGCCTCGATCTGGTCTTCGTCGGGTCCTCCGGAGCTTGGGTTCGGACTTGTACTGCGGGAACTTGGAGGGGTGCGCTGCAAGAACATGCGGTACCCCGCACCTCCACCAAAATGTCACGAATGGACAGGCGAGGAAACAAAAGAATAACTGGAAAACTGAAACGTTTAATGGGGCCAACTTGTGCCCAAAAATAAAGAGGAAACAAAAGATCGGAAGTAGAGCGACGCGGACGTCGAAGTCGGCGAAAGAGCAGAGTCGAACGCTGGGCCGAAACTGGGTCCGGATAGTTACGCGGAGCCCCTTTGTGCACGCGTGGGCTTCTGGAACATTCGGCCTGGAACATTCGGCGTGCAGAACATTCTAACCTAGAACGAGCAACACGGTTCTCGAAATTACCAGAAATCTAAATTGGAAGAATAAATAAAAGACGCGGCGCTCCCAGGGGTCGAGCCTGAGCTTTCTGCGTGGAAGGCACGCGCGATAACCGTTAGGCCACGAGCGCGCTGCCTACTTAGTCAGCTGCGCTCGCGGCATTATTTTCAACAAAGGTACCGTGAACTTAGAAAAACGTGCTGAGCTTACGATGACGACGTTTATCCAGTACGTGCGGAATTTTTGGCATTAGTGCGATTGCGCTACGATCAGAAAGTTTCGAAATGCCGCCGACGAAGTTTTGAAACGAAAAGCTGCCGTGTCGCCAAAAAAAGAAAAAGCCTAATTGCGCGCTTTATAATTTAACGAGCGGCTCTAGGAGTCGCTTGTAGCAAAATTGTTACGATTTTGCGAAATACTGGTAAACAACGCAATGTTACCGTCATAATCTTAACCCTGAGACAAGGATAATTCAAAATAACGGACAAGACAACTCTCATTGTATCAGGGTTTATATTATGATGTTTCATAACCGGCTCGCCTGCATACTTTGCTCCTTGCAAAGGTTACCCGTCTCGCGGACGGCACAAACCGATGACCCGGCGGCGGCGTTTCCGGCGAGCTTGCACACGTGGGCCGCCGCGGACCGATCCGCCTGGCCGGGCTCGTGGCGCGACGGCGCGACACTCGCCCGGATTCGGCCGGGAGCCCTGAAAGGTGCGCTCGAAGCGTGGATACGGCGTTATGTAACGAAAGCCAAAGGCCATATACACCACGAACGAGAAAAAGCCGATGCAAAGGCGTGCGCGAACGTAAACAACGGTAGAAAAGTGCCGTCGTTCGCCGCTATGAAATGCGTCCGGCAAACTTGATAATCCGCGGCCGCATCCCTTTCCTGCCGCTCGTACTTTCTCTAACTTGACGGCTACTCTGTCTCGCAGAACATGCCGGCAAAACGATCGGACGATCTCGGGATACGGGGTAATTGCTACAGCCGAGCGCGGCGCAGTTTACCATTGCTCTCGCTGCGGAGGGCCGTCGAGTCAACCACCAGCGTGGTAGATACCGGTGTTCGACGTCATCGCGTGACGTAGGTGCAAGGCATGTATAGTCCGGACTCCCGAAGAGCAACCCGCCTGCAAAGAGCAATTCGGCGGGAACGGCACCGAGAATGTCAGCGGCGGCGGCAGGCGGAAAACACCAGACGAGACGACAAACGTCGCGGGGCGGAGAGCGCATCAAAAAGACGCAGGTACCATGCTGCTAAATTGGACAACTTTAATGGAACATACGCTCCCTTCTTTGTCACGTCTCCGTCGCGTGCTGAACAGCTTCGCTGGTCATCCACCTTCACAGAGTCAACGCCTTCTCTATACGGTAATGCCTGTCAGGTCGTGCGCTTTGCAATGAGTACCAGCAAACGCCCCGCTTTTCCTCGCTTCCCGCTACGTGGCGCCGCAGCCCGACCACACATAGCTCCAACAGTGACAGAATAAAGAGGAAAACATCACGGAAACCGATGCACGTGCGACGATCAAGCGGTGCCGATGGTGGCGTGCCCGGTTTGGCCCGGTCCGTGATATGAGACGCGTTGTCCGCCGTGAGCGTCAGAGCCATAGATAGTTATGGTGATTGTCAGGTGCCAGCGCCTCACGCGGCAAACAAAGGGCATAATCCGGGAAAGCGCTAATGGGACAGGCATTACCTAGAGGAGGCGTTGATAGGGGTAGAATGGCTCATGATTTATTTTCCAAATTTTCGAACCGAAAAGCAGGCTTTTGACTTTCATCCCTCTTTATTTTGGCACACTAAACAATATGAGGTTAATAAAAGACCAATCTAAAATCATTTAAAATTAATATCATGGTCCCTTTAAAAATGTTCCAGAAGCTCCTCCCACACCCTCATTACCGCCAGTCTGTGTTCCTCCACAATGCGCAAATAGTCCGCTACAGAGGGGCACGCCACACGCGGCGTCTGTGGGGATCGATGCATACCCGCAAGGACAAGACAGGCAGGATACAAAAAAACAACAACAAAAAAACGCGGTAGAGGACGCTGAAGCGATAGGCGGCGGCTAAGTGACGCGCGGTGGGCCGCCGCCATGTTGCACATTTTTTACCTCTAGACACGCGGCTATGCCACACCCTGAGGCTTTACACAAAACTGAGCCAGATCTATTTTTGAGATTACCTTAAAAAACATGATAAACTATTTTTTCAGTACTATTGCTTGGAGATCAGTGTCTAATCCAGATAAAAACCAAAATACAGCATATTTTGACGGCATCTATCGAAAGCATTGCGAAGCTGCCCGAGTTTCTGTCGTAAAATCACATTTTTGGACTTAAAACAAACGAAACATAAAGTTATCTCGTCGCTACTGTTAATAAATATCAATAAGCAATTATTTGTACCGAAGTACTTTGTTAAAATTTATACCTAAAACTATCAGGTCACGTGTCTAGTGGTCAAAAATGTGCAACATAGCGGCGGCCAATTAGGAGTCACTTCTGCCTAGTGAACAGGATACCAGTTTATCGCTCTAAGCCTATCTACCTCGTTGAAAAACACACACACACACACATCTTTATCGGCAGGTAGCAAATGTTCTTTTTTCTGGAGTCTTTCGGCACTTACCCAAAGAGGCATTGGCCAAGGCCATCGTTTTCTTCACACACGCACATGGAACAAAAACTGTGATATTGCCTTTCCAAGATGATCCGCGGAGCATTCGATTACGTGGTTGGTAGATGGATGTGTTATTTGGTGCATTCTTAACTGTATCCGACTATTGGCGACGTGCGCGACGAAGAAAGCGTCGCTGTGGTCGGCCTTCCACGATTGGCCGAAGGCTGACTATGACGTCGGAAAGGATTATCATCGACGGAAATAAGAGGAATGAAAGAACTTTAATTTTGACGGTGTTGGCAGTGTTCCTTTGAGAGCGCAATGATTTCAAGCTTCCACCATGCTGTTTCACAAACACCATCGAACTTGTTGCTCACAAGGTTATGACGTCACAAGGGGGAACCATAGGAGGGCGCCACTCAAACATCTCGCCGCTAATAGCGATTTTAGAGTAAGAAACAGTAGTACGTTTGAATGATGATGATGAAGAGAATGAGGTGACGCGATTCGGCTGCAGGAACAGGACTGCTGTCCGCACCCTAGAAACATCGCAAACCCCGGGTTCAAATTTCCCATGGAGAGTGCAATTTCCTGTTCAGAGTTCCTGGTGAACCGAGTGCTGAACTACGTGGACACCAATGACCTATTCAACTGCAGCGAAGTGAACGCCGTCTGGAACAGGCCATCCGCTTCTGCTGAGGAAGAAGCTCAAGTACGTGTCTTGTTTCTCAGTAAGTAATCCGCACGACTCGCGCTCTCAGAGTACGCACCGAACTTATTTTAACGTATTCAATCGTGTTCATCAGGTGCTCAGACATCGATGTCGTTCTCAATGTTGCTTACGTTGGGCATCGATGTCCCAATAGAAAAGCACCGAGGTGGGCAGGATCTGTACGACAACGCACTGCCCGACCTATAAATCTCTAGGATGAGAATGGCAAAGGATTTATCCGTAAAGGATGTGGTAGCTCCCTCAGGTAAGGGGGTATTATCCAGGGATAAAATTAACCCGGCCATCCTCGCGAGGGGTTTCTGACGGTCATGAAACTATGGTGGCGTTCATTGTTTGGCCAGTTTGGCCCCACAAAACGTAGAAATGTTCTCTTTGCTAGTCAACAATTATAGGCCTACACGCTGTTTTACAAACAAGTCCGCATTTGCTTACACAACGTGAGAGCTGCGCGTGCGCAAGAACCAGATCCATGTCAAGTGATACGTTTGCGCATGCGCCGCATCTGGCAGCGCCACCGCAGTTGCGTGACGTTAGAGTTGCGAGTAGCTGTATAGTCGGTGACAGGTTAAGAGTTCAGGGGAAGCTTCTTTCCACTTTAGCAGAATTGAACGTCAAAGATGGAATCGCCTCCATCTCAGAGTTCGCTTTTTTATTTATTTATTTTTTATTTATTTATTACTGCCAGCCATTGACTGGCCAAGGCAGGAGTGGGTACATAGTGGAAGAATGCGCACAATCAAAATATGCGGTACGACATTACATCAGAAAATGCGAGGCAATGCTTCTTTCAAACACAGATGCGCTTGAACTATTTACAATAGTTTCAGGCAAACTATTCCAGTCATCTATAGATCTCACGAAGAACGAAAATTTAAATACATCAGAAAAGTACGGATAGGGATCAATATGCCTGTTATGCTTATGTCTAACATATCTCGGAGTCGAAAACTGTATATATTTTTGTTTGTCTAACTTCTGGGAATTGCTAATAATTGAGAAGAACGTTTTAAGGCGATTTATTTTCATATGCGCTTCAATCGTGTGAAATCCAGCTTTATTTCGCAATTCTGTAACTGATGTGGTTGATCTGTAATCATTAAAAATAAAGCGAAGCGCCTTATTTTGTACTCTTTGCAGTTTTTCTATGTTTTGACGCGTGTAGGGTTCCCAAACTGGGCTGGCATAATCCATAACTGGTAAGACCAGGCTTTTGAAGGCAGTTATTTTAACTTGGGGAGAAGCGTCTCGTAGAGTTCTTCGTAAAGTCCAGAGCCGTTGCATGGTCTTTTTGCATATATGATCAACATGAAGGTTCCATGAGAGATTCGGACAGAATAATACGCCTAGATACTTATACTCTATAACTTTCGTGAGCGATTTCTCCCCAATATGGTAATCGAAAACTAGAGGGGTTAGCTTTTTAGTCACTGTCATAAAAACGGTTTTGTGGATGTTCAATGACATCTGCCATTCGTCACACCATTTTTTAATTTTTTGCAAATGCAGATTTAATTTTAGCTGGTCGGATCTACTTGAAATTTCGCTAAATATTATCGTATCATCCGCAAAGTGCTTAATACGTACAGTTTCTTCGAATTCCTTACCCATGTCACTGATAAAAAGAATAAAAAGTACTGGCCCGAGCACAGAGCCCTGTGGTACCCCAGATACAACCCTACAAGGACGCGATTGTTTATCCTTTATATGAACCCTTTGTGTTCTCTCATGCAGGTAGGCTTCCATCCATCTAATTATTGTTCTATTCTTAAGAATAGTGTTAAGTTTATAAAGCAGTTTTGGGTGCGACACTCTATCAAAAGCTTTAGCAAAATCTAAAAATATTACGTCGGTCTGACCACCCCTATCTATGCAATAGCTAAGTTCGTGAGTGACTTCAATAAGCTGAGTAACTGTTGGCGCGACCTCGACGAAAACCATGCTGGTTGTCACCTAGTATACGCGTTACTTTCTAAAAAAGCTTTGCTAAAGTGGCAGACGATGTGAGATAACTAGAGGCTCCATTCTCAATGTAAGAAAGTTAGCTCAGGCTCAACTATTCAGTGCGTGCAGGCACTAATACAAATGAGAACTTGGCAGAATATCTTACATAAGAGATGGATACGTTGTTACAAGCTGCACTATGTGCTATAACCGCGCCCGAGGCAAAACCAGACACGATCTAACAGATAACGGAAACAGGTTTATTCAGCCGCTGCTCAGTCCTTCTATCACAAACGCCGGACACGCGGACCGGCGTGTGCGTATTCGACCGTCTGGACGCGCGACTCTCGCTGATAGAGCACGCTGCCCGCGTGGCGGGGATTGCGATGACACAGCATCCCCTCACCCCTTCAAGTTCAAACGGTCAGGCGGCTTCCGCACCCGTCGAGCGACTGGGCAACCTCGGGTTTGCGGCTGGCTCCACTGGCTCCTGTTCCGACTCGTCGCGGGAAGTGGCCCAGCCGTGCCCTGCCGTCGCTGCCCTGCCGTCGACCACCTCCGGCATCGCTGTAGCGTCCCATGGCCGCAGTTGATCAGGTGCCGTCGCTGTTGTCCATCCAATGTGTTCAGAGTGACCATGAGTCCTCTCTCTGTGGATATTACTGTCCCCGGTAGCCATATTTTCCCTGGCTGGAAATGGTGTGACCAGACGTGCCTTCCTGGAGCAAGACGCTGCGATGTGGTGGCCGTGGGCTTCCGGGTGGCGTCTCCTTGTTCTCGCCCTTCGTCGTCTGGGAAGTAGACGTCTCAACTTGTCCGGTGTTGAATGCCCAGCAACTACTCTGCCGGTGACTTGACCTCTTTGATTGGCGTCAATCTGTAACGAAATAAAAATTTCCGAAATTCGGTTTTGAAGATTGCTCTCTTGTCTTTCTTAGAGCCTTCTTTAATAGTGCGCACTGTTCGTTCCGCTAGCTCACTTGACTGGCAGGTGATACGGGCGCTGTCAGATGACGCACATGGTTTTCTTGCGGGAATCGTGCCATTGGCGTATTTAAAAACTGAGGGCCGTTATCCGATACCAGAGTTTTCTGGAAGGCCAAAGCGTGCGAAGATTTTCAGGAGCACGTCAACTGTCGTGCCCGCTGTTGCTGTCTTCGGTGGTAAGGCCTCAGTCCACTTGGTATCCGTATCGACTAACACACAAATCTTGTACTCTTCAGCTAGGCCGGCGAAATCCATATCAGGCGTTACCAGCGCTTGTTAGTCTCTGGCGCTTCATCGAGGGAATCTGCGCCGCGGGCATCGACCAACACTGTACGCACTGCTGGCAGCTTTTTGCTAACCTCTCAATGATATCGATCTAACCCAGGACACCAAAGGACAGCTCGAGCGAGGCTCTTCATTTCCGAGATGCCGGGATTAGTTTCGTGCAGTTCCCTCAACATAACCGTCCGTGCAGCCTCGGGCAACACCACGCGATGACTCCAGTAAATCAGATTGTGGCTCACCGAGATTCGTCCCTCCGGTTAAGATACGGCAGTAATGGCTGCCGCTCAGAGCCCAACCGTGACGGCCATGCTTCTTGGATCTATGTCTTGACTTGTCGAAGCTTCTCGTCCTCGATGGTCAGAGCGGTCATTTGTTGTGCGGACAAAGTCCGCTTATCCAACGCGCGCGTGTACAGCACGTATTCCATAGGCTCTCTACGGCTGGTATCACCCTCCCCTGGCAAAGACTAAGCGACTAAGGGCGTCGGTATTCGTATTCTCTGTACCTTTCCGACATTCAGTGTCGCACTGGTATACCACGAGGGCAGAGTCCACCGCTGAACTCTTGTCTCCGCCATTCGCAGAATAGACCTCTCCGGATGAAACAAAGCCGTTAGCGGCTTGTGTAACACAAACCGCAAGCGGTTCATTTTGATAACAGACCATGGTCTGTTATCGAAGTGAGGCTGTTCCCAATCGGGTAATCTCAGTTGGACACGCCGAGACACCAACGCTGGCGCCTCTTTCTCGATTTGCGAATATTGCCGTTCTGCCAGGAACAGTGTCTTGAACGGGGACGCAATCGGGTAGTCACTTCCGTTGATGCGGTGCGAAAGAACGGCACCTAGGCCGTCGGGTGACGCGTCGCACTCTAGTCGCCACTGTTTGTAGGGGTCATAAATAATGAACCGGAAAATCGACCCCGGCCATGGCACGTTTCCGTCCCCTCGAAGGCCTTTTCTTGTTCAGCTCCCCAGTGCCAGTGTGCTTCTTTTCCAGCAAACAATACAAAAAAGCCAACGTCGTTGACAGGTTGGGCAAGAACTTGGCGTACGTGACTAACCTCCAAAAATATTTGAACTGTCTCACCGATGTCGGTCTTGGTGCTGCAAATGGCCTCCAGGTTATCTCGCTGTGTGTGAAGACTCCTGGCATCGATCCTGTGTTAAAAAAACTCTACTTGCTTCTCTCGGAACCGGTACTTGGGTTGGTTTAGCATGAGGCAGTTGTTCCGCAGTCTCTGGAACATCAGCCGTGGCGTCGACGTGTTCGTCTCCTTCTCAGCAACAATGATATATACTGTCCAGGTACACATTTACCCCCGGTAGATCACGGAGGAGCGATTCAATCCTTCGTTAGAACAAAGCCGGTGCCGATGCGATGCCGAAGGCTCGTTTGTTGTAGCTGAAGAGACCTTGGTGCGTGTTCAGCACAGACATCTTCTGAGCCTCCTCGTCGACGGGAAGCTACATGGTTATTCGCGTCGCGTAAGTCGAGCGTGCTGAATGCCTCACCACCGCACAAAAACTGCAAAGATGTCACATATCTTCGGCAGTGGATAATGCTCCAGGTATGTTGCCGGGCTCACTGTCAGTTCAAAGTATTCGCATAGTCTTATATACCCGTTCCTTTTCGCCCCAGCACGACAGGTGTCGCCAACCTCGAAATGCGGACTGGCGACCGTACTCCATCCGTCACAAGGCGGTCGATCTCCGCAAACACCTTCTCGCGAAGTGCGTATGGCACCGGTCGCGCCTTGCAGAAGACTTGAAGCGCACCTTCTTTCCTGTACAACTTGACGGCCGGCCCTTTTCAGTAACCCGCCTTCCTTCGAAGATGTTCGCAAATTCTTCCAGCAACGTCGACACGGAAGCGTCCGCGTGAATCATGTTCGCGCTGGGGAGCGTTTCAACTTCTAGAAGAAACGCACCCACATTTTGGAATGCATGGATGGTGTTTCGACCGCACAGTATAGAGGTCCTTGAGAGTCCACGGCGAATAGAAAGCTGCTTACTAATGTCTTTCCATGCTGTACTTTGATGGCAATTCTATCGACCACCGGTGGCGGCCCCAGGAAGCACGACAGGCGAAGGGAGTCTTCCCAGTGCAGGTCACCACTTGTGGTGTCTTTTGAAAACGCCCTTGGGTATTACGCTCAAGGGTGATCCCGTATCCATGAGCATCCAAAGCTTCCGCCCTTCCCAAAGGAAGTCTTCTTCCATTGGTCGCACAACGTCTCCGTTGGCGACTTGCTCGCAACCCGGGCATAGAGCATTTCTTCGCCGCCCTCATCGTTGTCAGGGTGGTCCTCCAGCGCGTATGCTCCCTGACGGTTGGTATGATCATACTTGCACCCTGGCCAGAGGCACCTTTTTGCCGCACATGTAGCACACCTTTTTACGGTGCCTGCAATCATCCGCTGCGTGGTGGGCATCGCACCTCCAGCACGATGCACATAGACTTGCTGCTTGGTTGTCCTGTCTGGTAGGTCCCTGGGTGCCCCTACGGCTGCGGACAAAATGGACACCACTCACGCCGTCTAGCGAATTCATCTTCTGCATTGTCCGGACGCTTTCGCCGGCGGTCTCGGAATAGATAGCGAATTCTTCTCTCTCTTCCAGGCCTATAGCCCTGCCAGACGGGCTAATTTAGTGCACTTCACCTTTAGTGTCCTTTCTGTGGTGTGCTACACGGCTTGTTCCTGAAGAACGCACTTGGCTTCAAGTGAGTTTGACGAACTCGCTTCACTCGATCGAGTGCGTGGCCTCGATGCAAGTTTTTTAACAGTAAAACATAACAACACAGAAACGAAACCGGTGGCGTGTATTTTATTCTAAAAATAATTCGAAATTCGTAAAGAGAGGACGGAGAGGAGCCTCATTGCAAACAAATAGTGGGGTGGATTTTGCTTTGCAGTTTAGGCTGATCTGCACCAAGGTTAGCGCCGCGGTGAATCAATAAAAGGCGACGAAAAAGTCAGTCATTATAGTGCTAAATGCTATCTTAATTAGCAGAGGAGGATAGCGCCTACATTTATTTTAGTGCTGTACGAGACAACGTGATAGTCATAATCTAATAAGGCAGTGCCAGGCCATCCTCGTAGACATCCATGAGACGAAGCGGAAAGCCATGGTTGGATTTCCCTCTTCATTCTGGCTCGTTTATAAGTGTAACGTTATTTTGTAACGTGTCTTTATTAAATAGACAAGATATTGCCGAAAACAGTTATTCCTTTGCATTTTACGTGCCTAACAGTACTTCATCTGTCCTTATCGCCATCATTTGCGAGTGACACTATTTTTTTCCGTGTGTCACCAAAACACCTGAGGTGGTATACGGTAAGCCGAAGTGCACTCGGTTGAAGTGCACTAAATTAACCTGACTGAGACAGTTATTAGTGTCTTACGCGTGAGTAAGAACCGTCAAGCTTCATCATCCCGAAGGCCGCGGACGATTCGCTCCCGTAGCATGCGATTAAGGGTCTCGCTAAAATTTCAGTCCTTTGCGGGGCGCTGCAGGTCGGCGATGAAGTCAGAACGTTCTCCCCTCTCCCTGCTTGCGCGTAAAAAAACGAATAACTCGCCGCAACTACTCGTAGTTGGCTTGATGATGGTAGTATTCCTCCAGGTAACCCGCGACGGCTTCGTGCGGAAATTTGGAGCCCACAAAACAAGGCTGAAGCGATAGGCGGGACGCTGCGAAACCCCTAAACATCCCGCATAGATATCTCTGAGAGATGGCCGCATTTTCGGAAAAGAAATGCGCGACTGAACAAGGCCGACGAGGCAGACAGGACATCTCACGTCGCAATTCTCATTCCCCCTTTTCTTCCCTTCGTCCCCTCAAGCATGGTGAACCGAAGCAAGGAAGGACATGCGAGGCAGCTTCCCCTCATTCTCAACTGTTCCAAGAGAATCGCGACATCACATTCCTCAGCTTGATCGCGCCCTTCTTTTCCGAAAATACGACCATCCGTTTGAGATATCGACGTATAAGTGATGTTTTGGAGTTCGTAGCAGTTCCGTTCAACGCTTCAGCGGCCGTATTTTGTGAAATCTAAATTTTGGTTTAGCATCCCTTGAAGCTGTTGATGGCCGCGTCACACAGATATATGAACTGTGAATAGGCCGCGGCTACCTTATGCTCAACGGGATGGAGAAGTTTCCATAAATTTTTTGGGACAGTTTTCTGCAAGAACTCTTCTTTTAACTTAATTCGTATTTCAAAAATATTTCTGTTCCTACTGATTCAATAGCTGCCCAGCAAAGGCTGCTAAGACTTTAGGGGAACAGATTTTCCAGCACACAAATTTCAAAGAACGCACACATGCTCCCAAAGTGGGCTGTTTTCTCTGGAAGTTTCAATGATGGATTTCAATGGCTAAGTACGTAACGCTGGCTAAACGACCTCAACCAAACGGAAACTGCTTGCACGTGCAAGGTTGCAAGAGCACGTGTTCACTATAAGAAATGCCTGCGCGTCCACTTACCCGCAAAACACTAAAGAGACAATTTCTGGGATTTACGAAATCAGCTCAGCGAATGATGAGGCGGAACATCCGTTTAGACCTATAAATGAAGTCTGCTCTGTGGCATTTGGCGATGCAAAGCGTCATGCTTGCATTGCGTAATGCTACAGCACAGACTTAATGTTGAGGTCTAAACAGATGTTCTGCCTCCTCATCCGCTGAGCTGATTTCGTAGATTGCAGATGTTGGCTCTTCCGAGTATTTTTCGGGTAAGTGGACGCGCAGGCATTTCTTAGAGTGTTCATCCAAACAAAACGGTCGAAGCTCATAAGAGGAGCTTGAAAACAAAGTTTCTTTTCAAGTACTTTCTTAGCTGCTAAAGGATTCAAGGCTTTGGTGTTTTGTAATCCATAGCTACTCATTTCGGAACTACTCCAAAGCATCAATAACAATTTTTCATATGATGTCCTTGCAAATTTTAGCTTTAATTATCTGCAGTCGTTTAATGTTCACGCCATTATAGAACTCCGTTTTAGAGTGTTAATCGGTTTTATTGTCTCTTTGTTAGACGTCTGTCATTGTGACATGTAGTCACGACGAAATGGAGCGTGCTGCTACGTTACAGGAATAAAGGAAAGCGACGCTTTGTCCTGTCTTCGCCCGTTATGTCGCTTTCATTTTATTACTATTGTCACTTTCACCAATTCTGTTAAATCTCTTGACATTTTTCCACCCTGAAATTCTTACCGTAATAGATCAGATACCGCAGCACAAACAAGTGATCACCGGTACTTCCTGCTTGCAGCTGAAAGATTCCGATCAAAACTACGAGTATCGTGGAATCTGCTTATGTGGTCGTTCAACCGAGGCGGCAGATACTTGTGTTCCACAGTTACCTGTAATCGTGGAATGCAATAAAGCACCTATATTGATGTATCAGTCTGTAGCGTACTGCTGTACACCCGCACACTCAACCTGTCTCAGAATAAAAGGGTATAATCTCACATCCCTTGTCCCATATAACACACCCCAAACCTTCAGCTCGGTGTACAGCGCACTGACGTCGAACCGACGGTACCAACTTTCACGAGCGGCTTGATAGCCGAGTGGGGCAACTTATTAAAATAGCTAATGTAAAGTACGTGTTGCTGACTGCAGAAAAAAGCAGAAGCAGACCGGTTTTTTTGGCCACTACTGCAAAACCTCAGTGTTTTGGGTTTCTTTTGGTATTTGATACGTGCTTTAGCTCTTTAATAAGTTATATTCGTACCGTTATCAAGCGCCTTGTAAAAGTTGGCGCCGTCAGTTCGACGTCAGTGCGTTGTACGTCGAGACCGACAGTTTCGAGGTGCATGATATGGGACAAAGAGTGTGAGACTTACGCCCTTTTCTGGGAATGATAGTTCTTGGGACTTGCACCGAGTCCTCGACCGTCCATTCCAGCTTCAAAAAGACGAGGACTCGGACAACTCCTACCTCCACGACTTCTGCCTGAAACTGCGACGCTACCGCAACATTGCGAGAAATGCCGGGCAGACGCCGTCTCTGAACTTTCTCCTGTACGGCTCGGACTGCAGCGACGAACGCTACGGTAAGCCGGGGCATTTCTTCGCACCCACTAATCCCCGTGCGAGACTTGCACAAAGACGCAAAGGAAACAAAACGAAGAGACTGAGAAAGTCGTCCTTATGTCTTCCAAAGAGGGCGGGACATTTGTCCACATCGCCGCCTGCTGCGAATGCGTCAGCGGCGCGGCGCTAAACAACCGCAGCAGGTGGCGATGACCCCGTCCTTGGTCCCGCTTTATCCCGCTGTAACTTAAGGCCCCTGGTCACGGCCAAGGGCAGGGCAGCGCGAGACACTGCTTCTTGTTGAATCGTTGATTACGAAGACGGGCGGCCAGTCAGTTGATCGCTGGGCCCGCAATTGCTGCTTCGGACTTTTGCGTCGCCCACAATAAACAAAACGACAGCAGTGACCGAGACACTGCACGACCGTGATTCGCGACTGCGTAACGAATCTACTTCTTGCAGTGCTTGCCACATTGTGTGGGCCGAGCTAGTCACTGGATCCAGGATTCAGCGATCTTAGAGTGAACAGTTTTTCGTTGCTGTTGTTTCAGTCGCTCTGAACGCAATCAACGCAAGTGTCTGAACAAGGCTTGAAAGACTTTTTCTGCCGTGTTTTCCCTGTTCTGTCCTTAAGGATGAGCAGTACTTATTTATTTATTCCAATACCATGAAGGTACACGGCGTTACAGAGGTGAGGGGTGTGGTAAGATAAAGTACAATAATAAAAACAATTATGAAGCAACAGAGTACGTATGGTTAGTGCACTGAACAATAGAGATCAATAAGATCAGTTTTAAACAGATGATCGGTCTGAATTGTAGCGATGGAGGTGGAAAGGCGGTTCAATCTAAGGATGTTTGGGAATGAATGAGTGATGATTGTTGCTGTTTTCGGGTTTTATGGCGCAAGAGCTCCGACGGCCATACTGCAGCCAAACTAGGTAAGCTAAACAATATGCTCGCAAAAGTACAATAAGACTAGACTAGAACACAGGGGCGGATCCAAGGGGGGGGGGGCGGGGCTGTTCACCCCCCTCCCCAAACTAAGTCGACCCCCCTCCCCCCTTCTCGGAGGGATATTTGACATGGGTAGACCCCCTCCCCCCCCACCCCCGAAATAGAAACCGATTACCGGCCTGCCAGGTGGTAGAAGGCTCGGTACTCAAGGACGAGGGTCCAAAATAGGGTGGGTCCCTACAGCAGGCACACTTGTACTCTGAACTTGAGAACCACTTCGTCGAATGGGAGAATAGTATCCTTACAAATCCCCCCGCCCCCCCCCCCGCCCCAAAACGGAGTTCTGGGTCCGCCTCTGCTAGAACATGGCTATAGCTTGTGTAAGATACCTGTAGTTTTGAGAAAACCTAAAAGACATTCAAACGATATTAGAGGCTGCTTCCCTAGAACCAATATATTGTGTGAAATGGGATGTTGTACTTGAAAAACTCAGGGAAATAGAACTTGTATTATTGTAGAAGGCCACGGCAAGAAAGAGAACATGCAGAACAGATGAAGTTTCTTTACAGTGCTCGCCGCACACCTGCGGTTCCTCACCTATAAGCAGATATTGATGAGCAAGGAACGAGTGGCCAATTCTCAAAAGGCACAGAAGGACTTCGTGGAAACGATTCTTATTAGGGTTTCCTAGGCACGAAGTTCTGGTTTAGTGGTATGAAGCTTGTTATTACCGGCTAACTTCTATTCAGATTGCCATAGCCGTGAAAGTGGAAATCTTACGGACATTTTTAAGGTCTTGGTACGGTACACGGACATTTGATGGCAAAACGTTCTGTGAAGAGGCGGCTAGTCGATTTGCAGCCTCGTTGTCTACGATGCCTACATGGCTCGGGATCCAGCAAATCTTAATTTGATTCCCACCCGCGATTCCCTGTTGAGCCTTGGCCCGTACGAGTTGAGTCAACTTCAGAGCGCCTCTCCTCGACGCTCTGACCTTTGACGTTTCGTGTTGGCGCTGCGTGTCCGGCCAATGGGAGTCTCGTCGACGCGCGCCAGCCAATGGGACCGAAGCCGAAAATCCATCAGCTTCACTCCGCTGCTTTGGGATCGGAGAATTTTGGTGCCGTTGGCTAGCTTTGCGCGTGGTTACATAGCTGGGAGCTGGCTTCACTTGGAAAAGGATTTAAGGTGCCGTTTGGCGCGGTTTCAAAGCTGATGACGTCGGCTCGCTCCATGAGACAGTTAATGCTTTCGCATTAATATGATTTTCAGCGTCTTAACCGCTTCCCTGCTAATAACGAGTGTCACTCGTGCCGGACGGCGGAGAAAAGCTCACCGAAAAACTGTCCGATGCGGAGAAAAGCTCACCTACGAATCTAAGAATCGAGCGTTCACTGAAGTGAAATACGTTCACTCAACTGAAGTATGCTGGGATGCCTTATGCGCATGCGGTCATTCTGCACTTCACTAGCAGAATTTATTTTAAAATACAAAAACGACCTGTAACACGCCAGGCGTTGCCTGACGAAAATAAAATAAATAATTTCAATAGAACGCTAATTTAAAAAAAGATAAGGAGGGAGGTGGAGGGAGACATAACCAAAGAATAGGGCTGCAGCTTGAGTAGTTTCTGGATATTTATTTATGAAATTACCTCTTATGTTATTGATTTATGAAATTTATGAAATTACCTCTTACCGACACCGCATTGCCAAATCTCCACATTACACAATTTGTTTAACAAGCAGTGGTTTCAATTTACTTATTTTCAAACGGAAAATAAAAAAGGTCGTATTTCCTCTATCCCGGCCACGTCAGAATTAAATATGGTAACACTCACGCGAAATGGGTTGACATAAAAGCGGAACGAGGGCTACAGCCAGGGTGGAGAATAAAAAATCAAGATGACTTAAATCGTGATTCAAATCAGACCGGTTTTACCATGATGATTTAGATCAAACTCTGCCGGCAAACATAATCAGTGTGTCGAACCGGAAAAAATACGGGTTCGGTTACGGTTCAGGTTCAGGTAAATTTATTTTGTTCCGGTTCAGTTCCGGTTCGATTAATTCGATCCGCGAACCGGTTCGCGAACCGGTTCGGGGCGCTGAACCGGTTCGCGAACCGGTTCGGAAATTATAAATGACAAATTGCAACATCAAAATAAATTACAAATAAAACATCTGAAATCAGCACATACGAAACGGGATACATCGTCGAAACTAGTAGTGCATAACGTTTATAAAAGCCTGTAGCCAATGCAAGCGGCAAACAACGACTGTCTGATGACAGGGCTGTCTGTCACGGGCGCTAACTCCAGCGTCTGCTGAGCGTTGGTTTGAGCGCACGCGCCCGCTTGAGTCCCATGACTACGCTGGGCAGGCGACGGAAGCAACAGAAGCTCGGCAGATCCTTTGTCAAATTCGAAAGTTCGCGCAGCTTCGCTTCTCCGCGAGCGACTAGGGTTTGTATCCCTGTTTTTTTTTCCCCGCATTTATCGAGTTTCCGGTACGAAAAAATACGGCATGTAAATCTTGACACTTCATAGCTCGATATACTCTGACCGGTGGTTGGGGCAGCGAAGAGCAGATATAATTCATGAATGCTCATTTCAACTGTAAATAAAATTTCTTTCTCTCCTCAAACATTATCAAACTCCACAGCCTTTTCTTTTCTCATTCCGATGGAAGCAAGCTTCAAGAACTCGCGCGTTCTAGAAACGTGTTATGAAATGAGCACACAGCAGCATTTAGGATTTACGAGATTGTAAGAAAATGAAATCCCGTGACGCGATTTTTTTTTTTGCACAGCTTTCCAATTTTTTTTCTTCCGTGCAAGCCGCGACCAGCGCAATACTGGTTCCTATGTCAAGATTCATGGATGCAGCGTTTGTCAAGATTCATGGATGCAGCGTTTATATTCCTAAGACTGAGTGGAGAAGAAAAATATGTAAGCGAGGTGTGTGTCAGTTGACGGCACTTAAAAAACAAATGGCATTGATAGCACATTCATTGTCAACAGCGCGTGGCCGAACCGTTTTGACATGAGCCGGTAACCGTTATTTTTTTTTCCGGTTCAGTTCCGGTTCGGGTTCATCGCGATAACAATATAACGGTTCGGGTTCGGGTTCAGTTCCGGAAAAAATACCGGTTCGGTTCCGGTTTTCGGTTCGGTTCGGTTCCGGTTCGACACCCTGAATATAATCCCTAATATATTTTTTGTGTATTTACAGTTTGTTTATATTTTGATGCATTCAGTATGCGCGTATGTTCCGTGTTTAAATTTAAAAAAAAATCACCACGCAAGAAAGATTTATAGCGGACCGAACAAGCAAAAAGCACTGGTCTTCAGACCAAATCGATACGTTGAGCTTTCAATCAATCAATCAATCAAAGAGCTTTATTGTGTTTCCCAAACTGCTTTTGGGGCCTTTTTTAGGGTTACACTTTACATAATAAAACAGCACTGAAGTAAACAAACTACACGTCAATCTTCCTATTGAAAAAACCAGCTTAAGCTGGTCCCAGCTTCAAGCTAGGTTATTGCCCCAGCATGCCCAGCTTGGCATGTGTGGTCATGGTGGTTGATCTGGTCATACTGGTTGATCTTGTGATACTGGTCATGCTGGTTGATCTGTCCCAGCTTCAATCTGGGTTATTGCCCCAGCATGCCCAGTTTGGCATGGTGGTCATGATGGTTGATCTGGTCCCCAGCTTCAAGCTGGGTGATTGCCCCATAATGCCCAGCTTGGCATGCTGGTCATGTTGGTTAAACTGGTCATGCGGCTGGACTTCCCAACCAGTTTAACCTGTTTAAATTAGTACACAATATAAATGTAGTAATCTTGATTAGCGATAGATGGCGCCAGTCGCCATCTTCTTGTGTTATTTTGTTTGTTTAAAAGATGGCGCCATGTTTCCTTTTATTTCTTATTACTGGCGCCACCTGGGTTTTTCTGTCAATAAACTGGGGCTCACGAGTTTTCGTGAGCCAGTCGTTACCAGCCCACGCCCGGGATCAGACGTGTCTTTCTTTCGTCTGGCTCTTCTGGAGCCTCCTGTCTCTGATGGCCACGCCGGCCCGGAGTCCAGCGACGATGGGGACAGCCGGGTCCTCCGAACCGTAAGCCGCTCGCCGGCGCGTCGGCCATCACGTCTTTCTTTGTAGTTTAGTTATAGTTTAGTTCCACCCAGCGTTCCACCTTCTGCGCTGTCTCGGGACTGGGCCCCCGAGCACGCAGGAGGCTGTAGTCAGTATTCGGACCCAGCGTCCAAGTCAAGTCTTCTCTCTTTGTAAAATACTAAAATAAACAAGCCAATCTCTTCAGAAAAGCCAACTCGGCATCCAATTTATTATTTTCGTACTTGCGGTCGCCACACATGAGCTCAGATGCTACATAAACTCGGCGATGACACAGTACTAACCGACGCACAGACAGTGGTTCTCGGTGCAAAGCCAACAACGTTAATAAAACCAGATTGCTTATCTTCAACACGAAAAATACCAGACACACGCCAAAAACTGGCAATAGCAAAAGAAAAATACTACACGGATGAGAGAAGCGAACCTAGGTTCCGCCAGTGATGGGGGCGAAGCGGAAACTTGCGTGGTCGGCAGAGGCGAGGAAATCCGTGTGGCTTCGATGGCATTGGCGATACTCCCTGACACCACCGTCATTCACGAGCACACACACGTTCGAAGACACGAAGCGACGCCTCAGTCGGGACGTCCGACATCTTCCCGCACTGAACGGACTGCCCGCTCGCTGTCTCCTCAAATCCCGCTTCGCTTGCACCGTCGTTCAAGTAGTCTCCAAACAACGCGCACACAGCCGTCCCTTCGAAAATCTGCCCAAGATAGCCAAACGCGTCTCAAATTCTCCGTTTCTACCACTCTCTCTCTCTCTCTTTCTCGCACACAAAGGTAGCTTGCAGCGCGCCTGACGCGCCCGGTCGTCTACCAAAAAAAAGAGGACAAAGAACAGGACGTGGCCTCGTTCCAGCCTAAGCCGACCTTGGCGCGCGCGCTCCCAGCAATGTCAGTTCGGCTATCTCTAGCCGACCTTGGCGTGCGCACTCCCAGCAAGACCAGCTTGACCACCACGATTATTAGTTCGACCAGATTCACCAGCTTGCCTCCCAACATGACCAGCTTGCCTCCCAGCTTGACCACATTGGGTCCATGGAAAACCAGTTTGACCAGTTAGGACTAGACTGGCTCCCAGCTACACCAGATTGAATCTAAAACCAGATTCTAGTTAGACCATGCTGGTTTTCACTTAAACCAGACTAACCAGATTAAATTCTAGCTTGCCCAGCTTAAACCAGCTTGATTGCCAGTTAAACCACTTTGACTACCACATTGACCACAATGACCAGCTTAGTTACCAGCTTGGCCAGTTTGATTTTCATGCTGGTTTTTCCAATAGGGTAGCCACTATACTATTCTTGAACTTTTTAAAAGGAATAAAAAAGTCCACGTGAGGGTTATAAAACTTGTTGTACATTAGCATCATCCGTGTCAGCGGAGGACTGGACTCTAGATAAGATGGATAAAAAAAGGTGTAGACCTATTTTGTCGCTGGGGGACATGAATTGAGATTCTACTCAATAACAATTGGGGAATCAAAAACAGAATTGAACAACTTATATAAAAACACCATGTCGCGAACTAGTCGCCTAGTTGAAAGAGGTGAAAGACCAAGAGTGCCCAAAAGAACCACATAATCATAAAAAACACTCCGTCCAATGTGGCGATCGTAGACAATTCTCACAAGTCGTCTCTGTATGCACTCCAACCTGAGCGCCTGACTGACACCCAAAGAATTCCATACCGTAGAACAAAAGTCCAACCGTGATAAAACCAAAGCCCGAAAAAGGTTCAGTATACAGGTGTAATTCCGGAAGTCACGGGTAATGCGTGAAATTATGCCCAGGATGCGCAAGGAATCATTAATAACCTTTGAAACATGATAGTTGAAGCTCAGGCGTGAATCGATTAAAATGCCAAGGTCACGCACAACAGCAGATCTTGAAATTTCAGAGCCGTCTAATGTGTAGGGATGAACAACAACATTTGCCTTACGGGAAAAAGAAACAACCTTAGTTTTGGTGGGGTTTAAAACCAGCGAGTTCACACAGCACCACAAATGAATTGCATCAATATCTTTTTGTAACAATTCACAGTCCACAGGCGTGTGGATACTACGACAAATTTTCACGTCATCAGCATACTGAAGCATCATTGAGTCACTCACACTAGTGACAAGATCATTTACAAAAATATTAAAGAGCAAAGGTCCAAGGTTCGACCCTTGTGGTACCCCAGAGTTCAACAGATAAGGGAAAGATTTGCATCCTAAGTAGGAAACCATGTTTGAGCGTTCACCAAGATAACTAGCAAACCAGTCGCAGAAACCCGAAGAAAGACCCATATGTGACAGCTTCGACAGCAATAAATTGTGATCTACGAGGTCAAACGCCTTCGAACAGTCAAAATAAATAACATCAACTTGACCACGGGACCCAACTATAGGTTTCGCGAACTCCAAAAAGGTTAAAAGATTTGTTTCAACAGATCGTCCACGACAAAAACCGTGCTGATTTGGACTGAGCGTCTGCTTAAAATGAAAACTCACACGCTTAAAAATGACTTTTTCAAAAAACCTTCGAAAAAGCAGAAAGCAATGCAATTGGTCTGTAGTTATCGATACACGTGGAGCTACCAGATTTGTGTACTGGCACAACCAAAGCAGTTTTCCAGGCTGAAGGAAATGTACTTGTTATTAAGGACATGCTAAAAACGTGATGCAGTACAGGAGCCAAGATATCAGAGCACCCTTTAACAATAAAGGCCGGGATCCCATCTTCCCCACATGACTTTTTGGGGGCAAGTTCTTTTATGGCCGAGACCACGTCATCAATAGTCAATACAGGAATTGACATCAGAAGGGGATTTTCAGAACGCAGGGTTGCGTTGCTGGACTGGGGGACATTGGGGTTTCCTATTGATGAGAAGTGTTTTGCGAAGAGATTGCACACACTGAATGAGTCAGAGACGTGACCTGTCTGAGTCTTCAGAGTTATAGCATCAGCTCTACTGGATGGCCTACTATACCTAACATATTCCCAGAGGCGGTCGGGACAGCGCTTAAGGTCAGACTCAATGGAGTCATGCAGTTGGCATTTGTCTCGTTTAATTAAACGCTTCACGGCAGAGCGATACTCCTTAAATAAAGAGTGCCATTTGTCCAAGCCAGACGACTTATATCTTTTGTGATAACGCGATTTCAAAGTCAGTGCCCGCCGGAGATCACGTGAGAACCACCAAGGAAATTTACCTCGGCTAGCACGTTTCATCGGTATAAAGCGATCCATAGCAGACTTTAAAAGATCTGTCAGCCGAGAGACGGCACTGTCAACATCAGCACACTCGTAAAGAGTGTCCCAGTTAATATCGCGCAAATGCGCATACAATCCGAGGTAGTCACCACGAGCGTAGTCAAACATCGGAGCCCGCCCATCCGATCTGACAGTAAAGGGAAATGAAACCACCACTGAAAATGGCGGATGCCACTTGTCAACAGGAACGACTGGATAGGGAACAACGCTCTGCGAGACCACTCTGATGTTCGTTATGCACAGGTCAAGGACGTTACCGGCAGCATTTACAGCACGACTAATTTGTTGAAAACCATTAAAATTCACGAAATCAAGTAGCTCCTGTTCACATCCAGTGCTCAAATCTGCACTGGACAAATCCACACTGGACATGTTCAAATCCCAGTTAACTCCAGGTACATTAAAGTCCCCTAATATTAAAACGTTGTAATTAGAAAAATCGACCGAATTAGAGATGTGGCTGAGAGCATGACCTAGCGTGGTAGAAGCAGAACGAGGCGCAAAGTAATAGTTCCCGATAAGCAAATTTGGTCCGTTCGTGACTCGAACTTCAGTCCAAACGCACTCATTTATCTCAAGGTCAGACCGCCGAAAGCACGATAAGGATTTCCGTACAGCCGTAAGCACGCCTCCCCCGAGGGTGGAGGAGGAACCTGTCGAATCCCGGTCACATCGAAAAACCTGGTAATCGGAACTAAAGTACTCAGAACTGGATATAGAACTGGTTAGCCAAGTTTCAGTGATACATAAAATGTCAAAATTCGAGGCCAAAACCGATGAAAAAAGATATCAGATTTCGTCCGCAAACCACGCACATTCTGATAATAGATTTGTGTGCTATTCATTGTGGTATCTTATGGCGCGTTATCTCAGGTCTCGGAAGATGCAGAATCTACGAGCGGACCCCAAAAAGGCCTAAACAAGCACCCCTCGGGCCACTTTATTTCTAGCTCCGCCTTCGCTCGTCAGTTGCGTCACGTCTTTTGCAATCAAATCAGAACGTAAAAGATGGAAACGAAATATAAAAACCTAATGTCGGATTACAAAAAAAATGGAATCACAAAAAGAAAAGCCAATACAGCTTTTTCCCTAACAAAATCTATGTTGTCTTTGTTCTAGTATGGCGGGGTTTTCAACGAACAAAAAGTTGTTTAAATCGCAGTACTAATTCTTTCTCAGCATTGTTTTCACTGATCGAAAGAATCGATCAAAAACCTGTTGTGATTAAAAATGCATATAATGAGAAATCACCAATGTTTTCTAGCTACAATGATATTAGTCTGACGTAAATCAAATATATATCTGACTTATACACCAACTCATGTTTACAAACAAACCGGAGCGCCCGGAGCGCCCCTAGCGGACGCCACCGGCGCCGCGCATGCGCGGTGGGGGTGTGGGCAACAAGCTCGCCGTCGCCCATAAACAAACCATTGAAACGCGCTGTTGTCGGCGTCGGTGTGAGTCCCCCTGCCCTTTATCGCTTTCGAATTGTTGATTCTACGTCTTCCTGGCAATGTCTGACTACATGAGCGGCGTCAGCGAAATTAACGAGGCTCGTTACACCGCAAAACTTCGCGTGAATAATCTGACATGCGGCGATTCATTCCGCGTGGACGCCGCAGAATGTACGCTAAAGCCTGACCCACATGATGAGATTTTGCTCGCAATTTTCAGTCGCGACGTCGCTCGGGCTGCAAAAGCGTGAACCGTAGCTGAGATGGTCGACGTCGATACTGAAAATCGCAAGCAGGATCGGACGAAGTGAATCGGGCATAACAAGTCGGTGATGGCCGCTGGTAACAATAATCAACATCTCCTTGTATCTACTGTTTACGTGGAGCCTGCTTACCAACCTTCAAACGTAAGTCTTTTGAGGCCTGCACTTACTTCTTATCGCAAGTACCGGGCCAACATTTCGTCTACGGGCCGGTGTCGTCTAAAAGAGCAGACGACAAGCAGAAGCGTTTGAAAGAGCAGACGACAGTTCGAACGATCAGACGGCCGTTCGAACTTCAAGACGCACTGAACGTAGTCCGCAGGTGGGCCGTACAACTTGACGGTTTTCCGGCGTTCATGTTGGAACAAAACAAATAAATCTGATGACCACAAGTATCCGTGAATTCAACCCAAAGTGCTTCCCGCCCAAGCAATTGTGGTCTGGCGGCGTCTGGTTTACCATTTTTACAGCACATATCCACGGTCTCGGACGAACCGAGAACATGAAAACTGATCTTCAAACCTTTCTCGACTCTTTTAGTACAGCCCCAGTCGCGGCGGTTTGACGAAAAGGCATGTTTTCGTCAGGTTCCTTTCAAAACAACGCAGGAATACACGCCTCACATGGGGCCTTCCGCCCACAGCCCCAGACCGGAAGTGCGACCGACGCGCCACCACCGCGCCGTGACGTAACAGAGATGAGTTCGTGTATACCTTTAAAAAATGTAGTTTTTCTTAAATCTTTTTTTTTTTATTTTGCTCCCTAGCAGAGCGATCTGATGTGAAGTGTGTACACTGCGTGACACTGTCAATATAAACGAACGATGGTAGTTTTTTTTTCTTACATTTTAATGGGTGCTATCAAAACTACTAGTGCGGTGGAAATTGCTCATTCGGGGCACAAACTTATGCGATACAAGTTTGCGCTGATCAACTCCTTCTCTGAGTAAAATGCCGAAAATCGTCTCGCGCTCACTCTGTTGCACGGTGTACCGCCCGTGTGAGAGACGTCTATAACCTTGGTAGCACTACTGCTATTAAATGATAACGTCCACTTTACAGTACTAATATAATTCGAGGTGAGCTTTCTCCGGGTCTGTCAAAAGACTGGTGAGCTTTTCCTCGGTCCCACACAACAGTGGGTGAGCTTATCTCCGGTGAGCTTTTCACCGGTGAGCTTTTCTCCTGGATTCTCTCGTGCCACCCGTTACGGACCATAAAACCCGACCACGAGTGTGACTCGAGTTTTGGTTTCGGCGCTCGGTGAGTGCGCTCTCTGGCAGATGGCAAAACCGCCCCTATTGCTCCATTTACCCTGACAGTTTGCTCGTCGGTTTTGCTGCTTGACAGAGAGAGAATGCTCCATTTAGCCAAGAAAAAAAAGCATTCGCTTGCGAGCGCTCGCGCTAAAAACAACATGGCCTTGGCACGGAGGTCCACTACTGCCGACAAAGATACACAAAACCTTATTTTCAATGTGATTATTGCTCAGGCATATGTGACGACGAAACCTTCGGCCTTTCCAGTTTTTAGGAATCAGGCGATAGTTTGATGGGCAGGGACAGGACTGATGAAATTGATGTGAATCCTTCAAGCATTCCATCAGCTTCGGCGTCTGCACGTCAGTGGAACTCAGACCAGAAGTCCTGATTTAGAGCACGATATGACACCTGGAAATCGAGGAAATATTTTTGCTTTATTTCAATGCAAACTGCCTGTTTAAACTTTTGCTGTACGTTCCTTGAAGGAAAAAAAAATCAGTAGACGAGGGTTTCAATAATATCATCTTGTAAGATGCACCGGAGATGCTACTTATTGTACTGGGACTGTATAAAATAACACTGCGGTTTTGTTTTCTTTTGTTGATTGCAAATAAATCATTCAAGTGTCGCTGAAGTCAAGAAAATTGTGCAATGAGAACGTGTCTTCGAAATAATTCGATCTAGTACATTTTTAAATATTTGTACTCTAATGAAGATATACCTGCAGTAGAGTGACGTGGGTATTACTCTGAATCTCGTCTTTAGTGTCCTTGTCTTTTGAGCGCTAAAATGTATTCCAAGTTCCAAACCAAATAGCCCAACAATGCACTCTACTTAATAAAGCAGGTTTTAGTAACTTATCTTGAATACTCTTGTCCAGTATCTTTTGTTCAACACCGATTTTTTAAAGATTTTGTTATGAAATTTGGAGATTAAATTCACTGTTTCAAACGTGCAGTATCAAAAACACAACTAAATTACATCCGGACACAAACATACACTACATTCGTAAGTCTCCTGTATCGAATGATATGTCTGCAGTTGCATTTGGCATTGGCGTTTCCGCCCAACTGTCCCAGAACAAACCTTGCAAAGAAGTGCTGCTTCTATTAACTTCATCACTTTGAAAAAACTTAACACCTGGATGTAGTCCTCGGGAAGCAAGGAAGCTACAGCTGTTCTGCCCTGCCCTCCCTATGAAATCCACACGTTCGTAGATTTCACCGTTATACAAAGACAACCCCTCCTCCTTCTAAGCACTTATAGTGTGGTCTGAAACTGAGAAACGGAATACTGGCTTTTGTCGTGACCCAGAAGTAAAATGACCCGTTGTTCTGACCAGATAAATGGCGAACTCTTTTTTGTCAATAGTTTCATATTTTAAGGTAAACTCAAGTGGCCTCTTCTTAGAACCACCGACTCTGTGCTGTCACGCCAGTTCTTCGTAAAATACCGTCTTTATTTTTTTTATTTATTTTTTTTACTTTGCCGCTTTGACCTTAAAATTTTGAGTTTTATGGAGAAATTCGAATTCACAAAATTTTTAACAGTGTTTTTTCCGAAAACACGAAAACCATGTTCCATGCCCGCGGCAACGTCCCGCTCTGGAGGAGTGGTTTTTCCATAGCACGCGGGTGTGCTGCACGAAAAATCGAAGATGTGCAAAATTGTGACGCGTACTTGGCAGTTCTCGCTTCACTGCAGTGCACCAGTGCGCGGTGAGACGCGCACTCAACGAAGCGAACTAACCCGTCAGAATAAATCACGAACAGAACGATAATGTTAGATTTCTGAGGATTGTTATTCTTCGATACAAAGACCAAATCGAGTAGTGCGTTATTCGAGGCGATAATCGAAAGTTTAAAAATTGCGCAAGTCTGCCGTATTGATCCGGCCGTGTAGCGGGGCATGAGTTATATTATTATACAATTTTCATGATTAACAAAGTGAAATTACATTTTGGTACAATGCTGGCGTAAATACCTCATGTTTTGGCGATGTGAAGCGGATGTAGCAAGGTAAGCACTTAGGCGCAAATGTTCGCAACAGTCACGCAGGAAAGACACGTAAAAAGACACACGTACGTTCCACTTAGCGGGTCCAGCGACCAGGCGACGGGGGTGAGCCCTCGTCCCCATCGCGATGTTTCCTCGCGCGCCGTGGGCAGCCCGTCTTCATGGTTGACGATCGCACAATCTATGGTAGTACCTGGTACAATGTAACCTGACTATCTTTGCTTTGATAGTAAGCACAAACTGCGACTTTTCGCGAAGATCAGATCGTCGGTTTTCCCTTGCGTAGTGTAAATCACACCTCAGTTAAACGTATAAAATAGCGCAAAAATGGCAGGGACACAAAGTAAACAAGGCAAGCGCAAACTTTCAACTATTTTTACTCAGGAAAAAGCAAAACATTTAGGGGGAGAAAGTGTTTTCAAAAATGCGTCTTGGCGCATCGGAAACGTCTTTAAAAGTTCACGAGAAACAGCCCCACGGCTTGTCCAAAGAATCTTTATCTGCTGAAGTCATGGAACATGTCAGAAGTGTTGCAACTGCATCGGCAAATGTGAGCCATATTAATATTTTTTACCGATAGTGCGTGTTCCCGTGTCGGATCATCGACGGATTGTCTTCGTCTGGGCGACAGGGATCTTCATGACTGATGATTCCACGACCACCAACCGTGGCAGTCCGTTTAGGCGAGCTGACGGCTGTGAGGAAGAAACACGTCCCCACTCCCTGCACTGGACTCGCACAGTAACGTAGTGTACGAAATTCCACCGATTTGTAGAAAGGTCTACATCGGCCAGACGGGGCGATGCGTCAATGATCGAGCACGGCCGGGAACACGCATTATCGGTAAAAGATATTAATATGGGCCCGCATTGTGTCGATGCATTGCAACACTTCTGACTATGTTCGGAGACTTCCAGCAGATAAGAGGAGAAGCCATGAGACTGTTGCTCCTAAACTTTTGGAAGAGATTTTGATAAAAAACAAATGGGGAAAAGTTTCAGTTTTTTGTATGATCGGTAACCGACTTGATAGCTGTATGTATTGTCCCTTTGCGGATGTATACAGGGTGTTTAAAAGGAGCTGTGCAACGATTTGAATGTTGAAAGAATTTGCATCTTCTACTTTTGACATCGTTTACCTTGTCACAAAGGAACAGAAAACACATCTCCTTCCTTCGAACATTGCAGATTCCTCCGCGTAATCGCGAGACAAAAATTAGAATATTTCCCAACCTGCAGCCGCGAGCGGCGGCCATGAGAACCACGCGACATGACGTCAATGGAAGTCTTGAAAAAAAGATAGGAAGTTGTGCAGATATCTGCTCGAGAAAAGGTAATTTTTCTATGAATTTGTCGTTCCAACATACATATAAATGCGCCAAAAAGGTCGAGGTACACCTAAGCATTTCTTATGAGTTGTAAATGCAGAAAGCATGCAAGCCGCTCGTCCGCTCTCTTTGTTGTCTGCGTGTACTTTTCGTCGCCGGTCGGCGCGTGCTGCTCCCGGTGACCTCGACGCTGCGCTGATGGACACGCAGCGCCATGGGGTGAGCGGTCGTGGAAACTGACGAGCGCAGCGGCTAATGGGAGCCCCGTCGACGCGCGCCAGCCAATGGAATCGAAGGAAACTATCTGCCGTTTTCGCGCTTCAGACTGATGACGTCAGCTCGCTCCTTGAGACAGTTAATGCTTTCTGCATTAAAACCTGGTGTCATCGACAAAAATTTTATTATACGGAGTTTTAGTGGCGCCGTCTATCCGAGATCAACAAAACCGTCATCTCTATCTGCTACCGCGAACAGCCGCCAGAAGCCGGAGGGGGACGGGGGCAGAGCCGGACGTGGATGGCCGGACCCGGACGAGACTTTCCTCTTCCTCCTTTCGCCATGTTGATCGCGCTGCGCAGGTACGTGGTCACGTGGTCGCGAGCGGGTGAGTTCTCGCTGCTCACTGATGGCTCTGGAGAGAGGCTTCACCGGAACCCCGCGCGTCCCCCATTGACATCACAGCTAGCGCACGTAACTCGGAAGATGGTGAAGGAGTTGAGAGGTGCCGAAAACTCAATCTGTGTCCATTTTTAAAATAAAAATTAGGACATGCAGGCAAAAGCGGTTTTTTTTTTGTCTTCAGAAAGGTCGAGACACCAACTCCCAAAGCAAAGCACTAAAAGTACAACTTATGAAGTAC
>JAZHYW010007888.1:30000-35729 GCA_037355805.1 Ixodes ricinus | reverse complement strand
TTCATTTATTGTTCTCTCAGGGCCCGAAGGCATTACAGAGAGGAGTGGGGTTTTTCTAAACGGAAACATATGAGTATAACGATACATAAGGCAAGACATAAAACAAAAGTTATTGAACATCAAAAAACTTAGTAATGGCAATTTTAAAATCAGTAGCATCAGTTATCGAGACTATGGGTGCAGGAAGGCGATTCCAATCTATAGATGTCTGAGGGAGAAAGGAGGCATTGAAAGATGAGGTGTTACACTGGGGGACGCCCACTTTTAGATGGTGATTAGTTCGTAGCGAAATGTAAGATGGTTCTAAGAATAATGTTTGACGAAGTGTTGGATTAGAGTGAAAAATCTTCTGAAAAAGACAAAGCCGGGATATTTTCCTGCGAAGAGAGAGGTTAGGCAAGGAAAGGGATGCTTTCATAGATGTGACGCTGGATGTGCGATGATAGTTCGAGAGGATGAAACGAGCGGAACGATTTTGTATGGACTCAACAGCGGATGAAAGGGTGATACCGGGGTCCCAGATAGAGGCTGCATATTCCAGTTTAGTACGGACTAAAGTCTTATAGATTAGAAGCTTTAATGAAACAGGAGTAAGCGAAAGGTTTCTTTTGAGGTAACCTAGTAAGCGATTAGCGCTATTAGTGACATATTCGACATGTAAATTCCAGGAAAGGTCATTGGTTAGATGCACACCAAGATATTTATAGGAAGTAACAGAAAGTAGGGGGAGTTAATGATGTTGTAGGATGGACAAGTGTTATTATGCCTGGACACTCTCATAGATCTACATTTAGATGTGTTGAGTTCCATATGCCATTCTGAGCACCATTGTGTGACGTTGTTTATATCAGTTTGAAGAACAGAAATGTCAGAATCGTTAATAATTTCTTTATAAATGACACAGTCGTCAGCGTACAAGCTGATGGAAGAGGAAACATGCATAGGAAGATCGTTAATATAAATAAGAAATAGTAGTGGACCGAGCACAGAACCTTGAGGAACACCAGAGTTAACACTTGATAATGATGAGTTAGTTCCGTTGGCGCAAACAAATTGAAAACGATTTGTTAAAAACGATTCTATCCAATTGAGTATGTTATTATCTATGTTTAAGTTACGAAGTTTATGGAGAAGGAGTACATGGGGTACTTTATCGAAGGCTTTGGAGAAGTCAAGGAATATGCAATCTGTCCTGGAACCCCGGTCGAGAACGACGTGAAGGTCATGGGTAAAAGTTAGGAGTTGTGTTTCACATGAATAGAATTTTCGAAAACCATGCTGTGCTGGGTGAAAAAAAGAGTTCGAGTCCAGAAAGTTAATAAGATTGGAATATATTACGTGCTCAAGTATTTTGCATGGGATGCTTGTTAAGGAGATAGGACGGAAATTCAAAGGATTATGTTTATCACCGCCTTTGTGGAGAGGAATCACCCTCCCCACTTTCCAGTCTCTAGGTAGTATCTGTTGTTCAAGTGATTGGGTAAACAGTTTTGATAAGATGATGCTTGAATACATTTTAGTATTTTTCAAAAACTTAGTATTAATATTATCGATGCCTGCTGAAGTTGATATTTTTAGGGTTTCAATAATATTCGCAATACCCTCGCAATCAACAATGACTGGATTCATTTGCAGATACTCACAAACTGGGAGAACCGGATGGTCAGAGGTAATAGGTAGTGAAAAGGATTTAGCAAACTCATCATTCAATACAAAAGGGCACAAATCACCTTGAACTTCAACTCCGTCATTATCCCTGAGCGTTACGTCCTGACTGTGACTGGGGCTAATAACTTTCCAAAATTGCCTGGGATTATTAATTAGCATGAATGGTAGTGTACTGTTGAAAAAAGTGGCTTTCGCCTCCTCCACTGCTTTTTTGTACTCCGCTGCAGCAAGATGATATACTGCCCAGCGTTGATCATCGTTCGACATTTTAGCAGAACGAAATAGCCTTTTCTTTTTATTTGACAACCTCTTTAAAGTCGTACTATACCATGGTGACTGGGGTGATAGAGATATGCTTCGAAGGGGCACATGAGCACTCATAAGTGACGCAACCTTTCTTTTGAATAGATTCCAGTTATTTTCAACAGAGCGCTCCTCAAAGCCATGTGTATAATTATCTAGAAAGAGGCATAATTCGTTATTTATAGATTCAAAATCCGCCCTCGCATAATTATATATTTTCTTAATTTGCTTTGGTTTGGAACATTTAGGGATATCTAACATGAAATGCAATAAAGAATGGTCGCTAAGACCGGGCATATGACTTAGTGAGGAGATAAGATCGGGTGATGTTGTTAAAATGAGGTCTAACAAAGATGCGGTTGTTGCTGTAACACGTGTAGGTTGCGCAACAATCTGTGAAAAATTAAAATCTAGACACATGTTTACAAACTCATTGCACTCTGAGGAAAAGTGATTAACGGAAGTACGCACATCTGACCAATCTATGGAAGGATAGTTAAAATCACCAAACAGTATCAAGGGTGCACTTGGAAAACGAGCTATGACTGCACTGATCGCATCATGAATCTTTGGGACAAAAGTAGCACTTGCATTTGGGGGACGATAACACACCCTGAAAATATATTTCTTGTTTCTTATATTTAGACCCACCCATACTATCTCAAGTTCAGAAGCGATATTGATGTGAAATGTTTGTATGTTATCAGCTACCGCGATTAACACACCGCCACCGTTTCTTTCGTCCCTGTCATGACGGTACATATTAAAACGTTTCTGACAGCTTAATATTTCACTATTGCGTATTTTACTTGACAACCAGGTCTCAGTGAGAACAATAATGTCCGCGTTAGACGAGTCGACAATTGACGATAAATCCTGGCGTTTATGCATAACGCTTCTAATGTTAGTAAAAATAACAGAAATATTATTCACACAGATATCATTATTGGCTCTGTAACTCCTCTCTGATTGTTATGGCAAAACTGATGCAGGAGTGGAAATTCCGGGGTTACTACCAGATGAACTAGCCAATGGAAGAGGTAATGCTTGGTTTGAAATTCCAGCTCCCTGTTCAGCTGAGGTTTGATAAGGCTCACGGAAGTTTAACTCGTTCACAGAGTCTGTGCTAAATGTATATATGTAGCATTTATTTCCCATAATTAGCTTATCGAAACGCAGCTTGAAAGATAGGCCTTGAGGCTTTGCAAATTGAAGTAGTTTTCTTCGAGCAAGACGCACCGATGGTATAAAGTCTTCACTTACAGATAGGTGTGTTCCCTTGAATTTGTGCGCGTTAGAAAGCACCATTTCCTTATCTTTGTAGGAGAACAATTTTACTATGATTGGCCGATGTTTTTGCTGACTAAACCTTCCTAAACGGTGCGCTCTTTCGATGGATGGAAGTTCCAACCCTAATCTTTCGAGACACACATCAGTAACAGCCTTTTCAGATTGTGCCCATGTTTCTTTGTCCGTATCAGGAATACCAAAAAAGATAAGATTTGACCTACGGGCTCTGCTCTCTGCGTCATCGCAGCGCGCCCTGAGCTGAGATATCTCGTTAACGGTTGATGTTAGTTGCGGATCGGAAGTCGTACTTATTGTAACGCCGGACTCTTTTAGCTTCGAAAGTTCGTTTTCCACCCGATTAACGCGTGTTATGAGGGCATTCACTGATTCCTCGGTCGTACTCTGCTTTAGTTTTAAATCTCGAACTTCCTGGAGGATATTGTTCTGACCTGTCTGTAGCGTCTGAACGATTTCAAGCACTTTATTAAGTTGTTCTTCTTGGGGTTTGGTCATGGGCCCGGGGTTAGATTCAATGTCCCCGCCAAGGAGCAAAAGCAGACTGTAACTAACACTTTCAACATACGTAGAAACAGAAACACTGAAAATGCTGAGACATTCTATGTACAACGCAAAACAAGCCTTGGGGCCAGGCAGCAAGAATAAGCACAAATTGTTGCTTTTGATAGCAAGGTATTTGAAATCACTAACCTGTAACGATATCACAAAAAATTTAGGCATCTTGGTTGGGCAGTTGCTGCCTGGCCCACTGGTGAAGTCGAAAGTTGCAGCCGCTTTTCTTTCAAGTGGCGCTGAATCCATGGTGGTGGTTGAAGGCGAAAGACTGATTTCAATCAGCGCCGTCGGGATCATGTGATTTAGTCCGTTCCACGTGGAGCACTGAAGCGATGACGAGCTTGTAATCTCGAAAACAAATGTAGACGTCGCCGATGTAACGTTGCCGCCGATGATCGTGTTGCCGTTCACTGCCATAGAGGACCGCGTTGGTGCCAGGAACATTATCAGGAGCTGTAACGATATCACAAAAAATTTAGGCATCTTGGTTGGGCAGTTGCTGCCTGGCCCACTGGTGAAGTCGAAAGTTGCAGCCGCTTTTCTTTCAAGTGGCGCTGAATCCATGGTGGTGGTTGAAGGCGAAAGACTGATTTCAATCAGCGCCGTCGGGATCATGTGATTTAGTCCGTTCCACGTGGAGCACTGAAGCGATGACGAGCTTGTAATCTCGAAAACAAATGTAGACGTCGCCGATGTAACGTTGCCGCCGATGATCGTGTTGCCGTTCACTGCCATAGAGGACCGCGTTGGTGCCAGGAACATTATCAGGAGCTGTAACGATATCACAAAAAATTTAGGCATCTTGGTTGGGCAGTTGCTGCCCTGGCCAGGCAGTTGCTGCCTGGCCCACAATAGTTGTCGACTTTTAGAGAAGCGATTAATAAACACACCATAGTTCGTAAAATATTTAAACAAATTTAAACAAGTTTGCTGAATGGTGGAAACACATCTTCGTTAAAACAACCTCTTGTTCATTGCCTTGCGAAAGAAAACATTTTTTTTACTCTCAGGGACGTACTTCTTTTTAGGTCACGGGAGGGTCTTTTCGTATTGGTAGGTGCGTGGCATTTTTACGACAACCTCCATAGAAAGAAAGTTAAAGGAATCAACGCCCTTATCAATACTTTGTCGATTACTCCGCAGTGCCCGGAGGTCATTATGACAGGGGTGTGTATGTGAGAGTACAGTTACGTCAGCCATGGTCATGTTGATACATATTACAAGGAAAAAGCATGTTCACATTATCCATGAGGACAAATATTTGCTGGTATGCAACTTTCCGCTTCAAACAATTGAGTAGATACCTACTCACATTTTAAAAGCCACAGAACTACCGCCACTTTTAACAAGTGCTGCACAAAGAGCATTCTCCAGATACATTGTTAAAAACACACACCATCACAGCAAAAACAAAGCTAAAGCGCGGTAACCCACGCGTTAAAAAAATGCTTCATTACTTATGCGTTTCCGAACCGTGCGCGAGCCACTTTATTAAAAAAGTAGTGCTGAAAGAGATTACAAGGGTCGTCGGATAATTCCCTTCTTTCTCTGATTGTATTCGGAACCAAGATATTTTAGTATGTCGCTTTTATGCTGTAAACGTTGTATTTTCTTTGAGTGGTCGAGGCTTGCTAATATGAACCGGGGTTGTTCAACTTGATGTTTGCCCAACTTAGTCTGGTCATTCTATATGTTATGTAGAAATTTCAAACGAAGGCCGCCTTCATCTGGAGAAGTGGTTCTCAATATAAGTTGAATATGGATAGCAGTTACGCTTGGCCTGTAGATCGTATCTTCCTGTGACAGATACCTTGCTCCCTTGACTCTCATTTCTTAATATTTGCTTCTAAATATCGTTCTATCGGGTACCCATAATGCACAAGCATATTCAGGAT
>JAZHYW010007888.1:0-25000 GCA_037355805.1 Ixodes ricinus | reverse complement strand
ACCTTTCTTCGTAGCCTTTATATGTTCTGTTTGCTGGCTTTTACACGTTGCTTTGCCAATCACTCTCGTGATCAGCCGCCGCAGGTACCGAGTGGTGAGTGGATGACGCAACGGAACGTTCAGTGCTAAAGGTCATATCGACTATGATATTGCCGCGGGCGCAGCTGACCAGTAGGCAGCGCGCCGCGCTATTGCTTGTACTGCGCTCGCCTTCTACGCAAAAGGCCAGGTTCGAATTCCTGGCCGCGTCTACAGTTTTGATAATGCTATAATCGTGAGTTTCTGGTAAATTCGGGAACCGTCTTGCTGATTCGAGGTTAGAATGTTCCACACACCAGAGCCTTCTGCGCCGCATGTTCCGAGGCCACGCGGGGCAAAGAGGCTCCGCGTGGCAACCCAGAGTCAGTTTCGCCCCCGGCGTTCGGTCTGCTCTTTCGCCGATTTCGACGGCCGCGACGCTCTGCTGTTGATCTTTTGTTCCTCTCTTATTTTGGGGCACGAGTTCGCCCTCATTAAACGTTTAGTTTCGTTAGTTATTCTCTGCCTCATCATTTGTCATTCGTGAGCGTTTGGGTGGAGTGCCGGAGTACCATCTATGCCCGTCAAAGCGTGCCCCTACGAAGACAAACCCGCCCGAGCGAGGTGCTCAGCCCCGTGACGGCTACCCGTAGCCGCCGAGGACGCCGAAGCCCGAAGACACGTCGGATCGGGGTCAGTCCCACGGTCGTGTCCTGCCCGAAAACCGGAGGAAGAAAATGCCGGCCATTTGACCACCATCGCCGTCCGTCCATCCTGCCCGTCGCTCCCGCCTCGACGCCCGCCTGCGCGCGAAGCCTACGGGGATGTCGAACTGGCTGCCGCGTTGCCAACGTGTAGCTCGCCACAGCGGATGGACGGCAGGCAGCGCCTCCAGAACCTCGCGCTTCCTCGCTGGAGAACATTGAGGCACTGGTTTGAAAACCACGAAGCCTCGCCCCTGCACTGCATGGGAGTCCTGCGTCGCCGGGCTGAAGCAGGACGTTCGTTAACGCCACCGTCGCCGGCGAGCAGAGGACCTACCGCTACCGAGCAAGGGTGCGGGCCCAACAGAAAGCGTGACCAGCTTTGGTGAGGACGTCCTGCGGCAGCAGGAGTGCCCAAGCCGATCCGGAGGCCGCCGAGGAAGAAAGAGCTTCGAGAGTCCTCGTGCCGTGGCGTCACGGCGAAGAAGACCTCTGAGGCCTGGTCCGCAACCCCCGACGACCGTCGATGCTTTTGCTGAAGCGAAGCCACCAGCATCGAGCGCGCACTGACGGCCCACGACGCAAGCCTGCTGCACGATCGCCGGCGCGCCCGCCTGCGTAGCCGTCGCTGCTTCCCTTCTGGTGTCCTGAATACCAGCGGTGCCGACGGCGCTTCGGGAGATCGTCCGTGGGGAGATCGTCGGGAAGAACTCCGCAAGGTACTTCCCGCTGCGGATCGCCCGATCCTCACTGCCGCTCGCTTCGAGGTTGTCCCGGGAAGAAGTTCATCCCAGGCGCTGCGGCCAGAAGTTCTCGTCGGCGCCACTCCCGAACTGCCACGCTGAGTTACGCCGCAGCTGCCACGACGACCACCGCCCCCAGCTCACAGGTATGCGGCGCCACCCCGGCGTGAGGCCTCCGGTGCCGCCCAGTATTCCCGACGCCAAGAAGATCGGGCGCACGTCCGCCCAGAACAAGCTGCGCCGCGAAGACCGACGTGTGGAGGACGGCCGATCGACGCCCGTTGTGCTATCACTGCGGGGAAGCCAGACCAACATCTACCGACGATGCCCCTACCGCCAGCTGGGCCTTGCAGGGTTTGCGCCCGGCGGCCATCGACCCACCGCGTTTCGGAGAGCGACCCTCGGGTACATCCGCGGACCACCTCCGCCGCTCTTCGTCCTCCTAGGGTCGTCTCCGCCGCAAAGGGGTCCCGTTCACAGTCTCCCCGACGCTCGCCATCGCACACCTACGCCGAGTCTCGCCGGGGCAGCCTGTCACCCACTGCTTGCCCGTCGGGAAAACTAGGCGCGGCAATGCCGGGAGGGTGGTGTTGCCGAAGACGAACGGTGCCAAAGATCACTCCAAAGATCGTCGGAGCGCTCCCACTCTAACGCCGCAACGCCGCAGAAGCAGACGTTTCTGCAACGGTGTCGAACAAACCTCAGCGTTATCATCGACGGCGGCACGGCCGCACGACGGCACTCGTCGACACCGGAGCAGAACTACTCCGTTACGAGGTGGGAGACTCTCTCGTCGCCTGCGGAAAGTTGCGACGTCGTGGGACGGACCGCAGATACGAACCACCGGCGGACATCTGAAATTACACCTGTCGGCAGGTGCACTGCTCGCGTTGAGATCCACGGTGAAACATGCCTGCCTGAAGTTCCGATCGTTTTGCCAGACTGTTCGAGGGACGTCATTCTTGGAATGGACAACGTGAGTGCGGCCCGGCACATCATCGACCTTGCGGGAGAACAAGCTGACGCGCCGGAAACCGCGTACCGTCGGCGCGGGAAGACCCGGCAAGGCGGTCGCTGAAAACACCCGTGGCGAGTCCTCACCAGCCACGTCAACCTGCCACCGCTGTCGAGTGTCTTTGTGCCCGTCGGGACCGAAGAAGCCATCTGCGGTGTAGCCCTGCTGGAAGGAAGCGTCCAGCTGCTCCTGGGGCGAAGGGATTGGCATCGCAGAGGCGGAACCGAGCTCCAGGATGGGCGTACACTCTGTCGCACGTCGCCAACCTACGGCGGCGAAGTCCCGCAGCACCTTACGAAGAGGGCAACTGCGGAGCCTACGTCGAGGAGGCTCGGGGACTCCAGCCGCTATCGCCGACGATCTCGGAAGACGCCTCTCCGACGACAGCATAAGGGAGACCACGCCGTCCGGAATATCGACATCGACACAACCTCCCTCCCCACCGACGACAACGATGACATCACCGTCAGGTTCCAGTACGTGCTTGCCGCACGTCATCAAAAGTGCGCCAGACGACGGTCGCGAGCATCGAATAGTTACGCCGATGACAACACTTCCTGTACATCGGCCACCGTACCGGAAGTCTGTAGAAAGAAGGAAGCCATCCAGAAGCAAGTTCGAAATGCCCGGTGACGACATCGTCAGCCTCAACGGTCGTGGAAATACCGGTAGTCTTGGTGAAGAGAAAAGCGGAACACTGAGGTTCTATGTGGACTATCGCCAGCTGAATACAGTAACAAGAACGTCTATCCGCTGCCCCGCAGCAACGACACCCTGAACCAACCGCCGCCCGATACTGCGTCGATGGACCTGAAGAGCGGGTACTGGCAGATTGAGGTCGACGAACGCGATCGTGAAAGACGGCCTTCGTCACGCCGGACGGACTGTACGAATTTAAAGTAATGCCGTTCTGGCTGTTACGCGCCGGCCACGCCAGCGCGTTATGGACACCGTCCTTCCGGCTTGAAATGGCAGGAAGCTGTCTCGTCTACCCAGCAACGACGTTGTGGTATTCGCGAGCAGATTGACGGGCACCTGAAGCGACTGGGGGCCGTGCTGCAAGCGCTGGAGCTGCTGGGTTGACCCTCAAGCCCTTCCAAGTGTCAGTTCGCCTATGGTGAGCTGAAATTCTTGGGCCACGTCGTGAGTGCTCGAAGTGCAAGCACAGTCGCTCAAAAACGTCACTGTCGCTGAATTACCCAAACCATCAGACAAGAAGCCGTCCGGAGATTCGGGCTGTGCGCCTACTACAGACGTTTTGTTCGTGACTTTGCGCAGTTTTCTGCTGCACTGACGTATCTGACGAAGGACGACGTGCAGTTCCAGTGGGAGAGGAGCAGAACAAGCGTTCGACGAACTGCTTGAAGGCTCCAGTCGCTATCCTCGGGTATTTCGTCAGTCGGCGGAGACGAAGTCCACCTGGACGCCAGCAATACCGGTCTCGGTGCAGTACTCCGTTCAGCGACAGGAAGGGCTGGGCGAGTAATCGCGCACAAGCCGGGCGCTGTCTGGGCAGAAAAAATTATTCAACGACCGACAAAGAATGTCTTGCTGTCGTCTTGGCGATAACCAAGTTCCGCCCATACCTGTACGGTCCCGTTCCACGTTGCCACGGACCACCACGCTCTCTGTTGGCTCGCCCATCTCAAGGACACGTCAGGACGCCCGCTCGCTGGAGCCTTCGACCGCAGGAATTCGACGTGACAATTTATGCGCAAGTCTGACGCAAACATAATAACCGATTGCTTGTCAAGGGCCCCAGTCGAATATCCTCCGACCTTTTTCGCTGACGACGATGATGCCCGTTTTCTCGGAGCAGTTACAGATACTGACATGGGAGCACTGGCGAGACGACCGAACCGCGCCGTGATCGAACACCTCGAAGGTCAGGAAGTTCCGTTCCGCGATTCTGGCCAGAACTGTCAGAAAACCTCGTTCTGCGGCAGGGCGTGCTTTTCAAAAACTGGGACAGCAACCCTGCCTGGCTGTTGGTTGTTCCTGCCGAAAACGAGAAGATATTTTTCAAGCTTGCCACGACAGCCCGACAGCTGGGCACGCTGGCTACAGCAGGACCTCGCGCCCGGATTCGTGACAAGTACTACTGGCGAACTCACCGCTGTCCATTGCTATACACGGTCGTGCCATGAGAGCCAACGACATGGAAAGCCTCCGGCAAGTCGCCCAGGACTCCTGCAGCCGATATATGCCCCGACCGCCTTTCAGCAGGTCAGGTCTCGTTCTGGAGGCATTCCAACATCGACGGAACCAAAGACCGCTGGATTATTGTCGCGACCGATTATCTTACGCGATACGCCGAGACGAAAGCCCTGCCGTCGGGAACAGCGGTGAAGGTCGCCAAGTTTTTCGTTGAATCTATTCTCCTTCGACATGGCGCGCCCCCGAAGTCTTGATAACCGACCGAGGGTCATCGTTGTCAAAGCTCACGCAAAGTCCTTCACGACCAGCCACCGGCCATCGTCGGACCACCGCGTACCATCACGCAGACCAACGGGCTAACGGAGCGGCTCAACAAGACGATCGCCGGCGATCTCCATGTACGTCGACGTAGAGCACAGACGTGGGACGAGGTATTACCACGCGTCACATTCGCCTACAACACCGCAGCTCAGAGAGCAACCGGGTTTTTTACCATTTCGAGCTGGTGCAGCAGGAAAGTGACAACCATGCTGAGCGCCATGCTGCCCCAGCAGCAGTGGAGGACGGATGCGACGATGCCCACGCGGTCAGCCAGAGAGCAGAAGGGCGCCAACTTCGCCCGCCTTCGAATCCACGATCAACAGCGTGTCGACGCTCGCCAGTACAATCTTCGGCGCCATACCGTCACTTCCAGCCCGGAGACGGGGTGTTGGTGTGGACACCGATGCGACGCCGCATCTCGGCGAAAAGCTGGAAACGCTATTTTGGACCTACCACAGATCATCGACGCCTCAACGTCCAGACTTTACCAAAGTCCTTTCCAGACGGAACGCGCCCATCTGCAAGACGTCAGCCGCGACCCGAGGTGGTGCGTCGTGCGGCTGAGCCGTATTGCAGACGATAGAACTTTCACCTCGTCGACAGGTAGACTGTGAACTGTGAACTGCGGCTCACGCAGTGCTGTCCTTTTGCTGTAGTTCCTATTGCTTTGTTTTACTTTGTACTGCATCGGAGCCGTGCACTTTCTTAAAGGGGAAATAATGCCGCGGGCGCAGCTGACCAAGTAGGCAGCGCCGCCGCATTCTGCGGTTATCCTTGCGCTCGCCTTCTACGCAAAAGGCCGGGTTCGGTTCTGGCCGCGTCTAAACAATTTCGATAATGCTATAATGTGAGTTTCTGGTAAATTCGAGAACCGTCTTGCTGATTCGGGAACGGGATGTTCCACGCCAGACCTTCTACGCCGCATGTTCCAGAAGCCCACGCGGGCGCAAAGAGGCTCCGCGGCATGGCAACCCGGAGTCAGTTTCGCCCAGCGTTTCGATTCATAGCTCTTTCGCCATGATTTCGACGCCCGCGACGCTCTGCTGGTAATCTTTTGTTTCAGCCTTCTTATTTTCGGGCGCTGAGTGCGCCCTCATTAACCGTTTAGTTCCTTTAGTTATTCTCCTACCTCATCATCTGTCATTCGTGACAATATCTCTCCTAATGTCCAAGCGTGTAGTGGACGTGACGAGTTGATCAAAGAAGAAGCTTGGAAACAAAATTGGTAAACGTCTTGCAAGAGTGGATGAGTTGGATGTGCTCGGTAACCTTTCATCCCAGTTGATGCCAGAAAAATTGATAATCCCTGCTAGCACCAGGTAATCGTAGGAAATTGATGACAAATCGTTCGATAAAGAATGAATACACTCGTCCCCAGACGCGGGTAGATCAATAAAATTAGCCAATTAGTACAAAATTGACCATTCTGCAGTGACACCTTGCACCAGGTGGGATTCGAAATAATAGTAGAGAATCGATGTCAATGCTCTGCAGGCCGCGATGAATCAACAGAAATACACCACCGCCATGCGTGTTCCTGTCCCGTCTGTAAGGACATAACCAACATAAATACTTCCGAGTACGCCGATTGTATCATCAAGCCATCACTCTGTTTTGATTGCAATTATCAGGTCTAGTTACATTGAGAAGTGATGAAAAGTCATTCACATCCACTTTATTTTTGATACTGCGGCAATTCACAAGCAGTACGGCAAGTTGTTTTACAAATTTTGACTTTTTGGCGTCCTTACGAGGGGTTTGAACGAGTTACTATACAGTTCCTTCGTTTACACACATGTTCGTTAGGTCCGTAATGAAGCCTCTAATTGCCAATAACCAGTTCTTTGAAGCACCAGTTTAAAATTGACTGTTCTGTGTCTGAGCGAACTCTAGTAGATTCCTTCTATCGCAGCGGTACATTTTCAGAAAAGTCCTCCTTCATCGATATGCCGGTGTCTTTCAGTTTAAAACCCTAGTGAAAATATACCCTGTTTTGTTTTGACAAAGAAAAAGTTTGCAATAATGGGACTGCGCTTCCCTGCATTGTACCTACCCTAGCGACGAGCAAGCTCCATGTCTGAATTTTTCAGATTTGATTCAAAAAAGTTTATCACACAACTGCGCAATCTTGGTTTTTCTTATCCTTCCCACGCTTCGTTTTGCCTTCTCGTAAACACCACGGAAAATAAGTTAGTTTCGCCGATATCTTTTCTAAGTCAGCGTGACTTGAAGCATGTTGACTCAGCTGCGCATTATAGGTTGACGTCTTGGCACGCGTTTTCTTCGCGTCCACTTCAATGGTTTGCTGTGAGGCAACTACTTTATCGAAAAAAATCCAGGGTTGCTGACAGTGACGACAGCCTTTCGTCGACGGATGTTGGCTTTTGCTTAATTGGTGTTACCTCTCTCTGAAGCGATAATTGTTTCTTGTTCATACCCGGAAGCAATTCTTTCGCTTGTAGCATCCTGGTCATTTGTTCATTCATTAAACGAACCTGGGTTCATTTACACATCACCAGAAAACAAATATAATCATTCCAATTACGGTTGATGCTACGGAAAAATTTACACAAGTCGTGCGAACCCTAATATCGGCGAGACATTGAAAGTCATTGGCAATGGCGCACGGTACCGGCAAGGAGCGACTCGGGCTTACGCTGTTCGACAGATTTGTAAACTATGACCAACCTGGAGGAAAATTCGACGTATTTGACTTGCGTATGTATGACAATTGTCCCACCTCACACGCCGCTTCCCAGCGGCCCGCCGGCGGCTCAATTTGCCTCGCTGTCCTCCATTCATTCCCCGAAACGGAGTCTCATACCATTTAATTCAGCGAAGTTTCGTTGACAACTTTATTTTTCAGTGTTAATCCTAAAAACAAATGCCGTAGGTATCGCCAAATGCGTCGAAAAAAATAAGTAATCCCACACCGACGATTAAACCAGGGTCCCGCCACATAAGAGATGGGCACCTTTACCAGGGAGTTACTCTACAGCTTCAAATAGTTGTTTTAACAATTCGTCGTATACGAGAGCCAATAGGGGGCAACTGCCGGCATTTGTTTCCCCGGGCTATTGTGCCGGCGACAGAATATCCACTTCCTTTTTCGCGGGTGAGTCACTGGCCCGCAGACCCGTCCACGCAGCTTCGCGGCGACGTTTTGCGACGGCTCATTACAAGAGTGTTAACCCGCGTTCCCTCTACATGCCGTTTACGGCGACAATTTCGGGTAACTTGTTACCAGAAAAAAAGAAAAAAGCTGATCATTTTTTTTGTAAAAACAATCTGGTGATGAAACAGCGATGCCAATAAAACGATCTGTCAATGAGACGTCATTCGATGAGACTGATTGCCACCAGCCAATGAGAGGCGTCTGTCAGAGATATTCGGGAAAATAGTTTTTCTAGCGGCCGGGAGAACAGACGATATGTGCCTAGAATTACCACCGGCTCTGTTTGCTTTGCAATCTTTTCAGCTGTATAAAAGCTTAGCAAGTACCTCTTTACATTTCGCAGATCGCTTGCACGTTTGTACTCCTCTACGGAACATGCCGGGTATAAACTTTTCGAAGATTTGAAGAGAATATTTCGTGTTTGTTTTGCTGCCGGTTTACAAACTCATGTACGAGTACTTTTTCTTCACGCGTTTCCTTCATGTATTAAATGGGTTAATTCAGTTCAGGGACGTTGCAAATAAGTTTAATATATCCAACCTCTCCAGACGATACCCATTTCAAGGTTAACAAACAATTCGCATGGGTGCCAGATGCTAGCTCAGGAAGCGATTCTTTTCAGCAAGCATTTGTCAGCGGAGGGATGCCGCGGCTGAGGCTTCTGCTCGAGCAAATGAGCCACACTGCCTTTCGTGGCATTGATCGCCTCTGATGATTTGCTTGTGCATGATTATATTCAGTAACATAGATTCAGAAAGAGGCTGATGGTGGCCAGTCATTCTGGACTTCACGACGACTTGGTTCAGGTTGCGGAAGAACTTTTAGTTCATTGTGAGCCAAGCTCTTCAGAACATCGCGCATGCTACAAGAAACAGGTGAACTTATGTAGAGCCTTGGCCGATTCACAACGTGCTGCTAGGAAGTGTGCTTCACTAAGACCCGTGCTGGGTTTGAAAGCGTTTATCTTTGTCCTTTGGATCTTTTCGCAAATGCCATCAGTGCGAATCCGAACATTGAAGAATCGGCGACTTAAAAAATGGTGCTGAAGTGGCTGCCAGGGTCTTGCGACAAGGGAGGGGCAGGAAGTGGTGTTCCAGGGAGCCGTAATGGCTCCCCCAGCCCCAGGACTCACCCCAGGACTCTCCCTAGGACCAGGCATAGGCTCCCCGCTGAGCCTCCTTGCCTAGTTACACTTTGATCCGATTTACTCTCTAGATAAAATAGTGCATAGACAAAGCAGAGGAGGAACTTTTTCAATTTGTGCCCAGAATGCCTTTTTGCAGTGGAGCTACTAATACAAAACAGGCCAGAGGTTCTAAAACACAATGTTGGAATACCCAGGATTTAAACGCATTGCTCATCATTGCATAGCCAGCACAAAAGATGTGGCATTAACATTGGGACATGCCAATGGCTTAGCTTGACTGCCAATAACGGCACTATTCAATGAATGAACTTGTATGCCAATGAAATCAAAGCCATTGAATTAGTGTGAAAGCCAAAATTGGCCTAGCCAATAACATAGTATGGATCCCAATGATGGCTGAAATATTAGTTTAACCTATGGCCCAACAATGATGCCAATAATGGCTGGAAAGTCGGTTAAAGGATGGCCTGACTATTGGTGCCAGTGGTGGCTGGAACATTGGGTGAACGATGGCCCAACGTTGGCGCCAATGATGGCTGGGACATTGTTCGAACGATGGCCCAACGTTTGGTGCCAAGGGTGGCTTGAATACTGGTTGAGCGATGGCCCAACGTTCATGCCAATTGGCTGGGCCAACGTTGGTAAGAAGGCGTCGCTTGGCCATAACTGCCAATCTAGGTCCCACTTCTGGAGTCCGTGCTTGCCATTGTTGGCCCAATGTAGGTCAAACATTGGTGTGCTGCCTGGGGAGTTGCCGGTGTACGAAGTCTGGGTTGAACACAGCGAGGCCACATCTGGCCTCCTTCCTGGGTTTCGGGACCACCAGAGCAGCGGGTCACCGTTCACGTCGGCTGATGACGTACCCTTGCGCCATGAAATGTTACGGGCGCAACCGCCGACGAATTCGAAAATGTGTTGAGCCTCACTGTGTGCGTCATCCTACTACTTCAAGGTCAACCACCATCCAGGCTCGTGCATGCAACGGACTGTGAATCAGTTTTGCCGGCTGGGTGCACTGTGTACGTTAAGGCAAGAGAGATGGTCAGCAGCTGGCATTGGATGCCAGCAAACAATGGCTCAAGGAACCCCTACCTAAGGACCTGCGACGCAAGATCCTCTGACTCAGTCCTTGCACGCCACTTGGTTCGAATTCCCCGACCACGAACACTTCTCAGAAGAGAGAAGAGGACGCATTAAAAAATAGTTTGGAGAATCGGAAGGAATCTTAGTCAGTATAGTAACAATGCCCCAGCATTTCCCTGACCCTGGTGCCCCCAGAAATAAAAAAAAATGCGGTCGGATTTGTTTTGAGGGCGTGAGTATGTCCTAAGAAATGTAACGAAATGCATTGCATCCCGATTTATATTGCGACACAAAGGATCATTCAACAAGCATTTCGGTACAGGAATACAGATACTGGTGAAAACATGTATCGCGATACAGAAAATACAGATACGAAATGTATTTCACGAAACACTATCGCGATACATATGTATCGCGATACTGCCCAACCCTGTGCCGTAGCCACCCAAAGGCGCAAATATGTATCCCATTGAAAATCTATGGGGCCTAATAAAAAAACGCCTCTCCAAGTGACGGCTCGCTGACTCGTCGCGCGAGCTTGCTTTGGCTGGCTGTGCAAGGCTACTGGACTTTGACGCTTAACGTGATGACCTGCCAACCTCTTTGTCTGCCTCCTATGCCGCCAAGACTCAACGAAGTTGTAACAAGACAGGGAGGACACTGCTGTTTCTAAACGTTTCAGACACATATTATACTTTATTTTACGCAGGTGTCCCGGTCTTTTGTTAAAGAAATGCTGAGATGTTGGATATGCACTCATTATTTTAAGAATTACGCAAAAAAAAAACACACAGCGAGGTCTTGTGTTTTGCAATGCTTCTTCAACACTGTGACAATCGAAGAAATATATGCGGACTTACGCACCACTTTCATTAAATGCATTAGTTATGACGTTGCGTTCAATGGCTTTTGACAAGTAAGGAGTACAAAATAGTAAAGACGATGTAGACGAATTGCTTGTGAACTTAATAAAGATGCTCCCATTTAATCGTTATCCAGCTGCAGCAAGACGCGGATGAAGCGCTTCCCTCCGCAAACTGAAACCAAAACCCAGTAAGCGATTCCCGCTTTCCCATCCGCCAGCCCGCTTGCCCGGGAGAATGTCCTTCCCGTCCTAGCAGCATGTAATCGCCCAAAGCGCTCGCAGCGCCTCCACCAGCCACCGGCTCGGCCACGCGCTCCGAGTGGGTCTTGTCATATCGAAGCGCACTGTACTTCGCTCTTAAACTTTTACCGGCTGTAGCTCGTCACAAGTTTTCTGCGACGCTTGATTGCCTTGGCAACTTAGAGAGCAGGGGGGGAGTGACTAAAGTTATTTTTATAGGTCAATTCCAATGTTATTGATTGATTGCTCTGTTAATTGGGGTTTTATGGTGCAAGAACCGCTAAGGCCAAAATGCGCCAAGAGCATGAACTATATAGAAGCAAGGGATTGAAACAAAAGCTATAGCATCTGATGCTGTGATAAGACGATGCATATGAGATTGCAGAAGTGCATATGGAATGAGACATGAGTTAAGATAAATTATTAAAATTATGGTCGGCATACGAGGGATATATTATTAAGACATTTTAACACACAAGCATGCGGAATCAGCAGATCATCGCCAAATAAAATGAGTAAGTGAATTGATGTATGTTCTTCGTAAAACTGCGAAGAAACTTTGAAACCGTTCTTCGTCTTAGTCAGAGCTCTCAAAGAGGGTGTGTACGATGTTTAGCAGGACGTTACAGCGTTCACCTTCTGGTGTCTCTTCGCCACACAAGAGGTGCCCATGGGTGAGATGTGTGTGACCATGCCGTAATCGGCATAGGACCACATCCGGGGAGCGCTACCGATGTCGGTCACCTTTTCGCTTGTTCAGTAAGAGTTTTACCACATGTAAATTTCTTGTGGGTCTCATTACTCCAGTAATTTTGTGACTTCCCTTAATATAACGCTTCTACAAAGTAAAGTAGTATTTAAATAAAATTCGTAGGTGTCTACTTCTCTCTCACTAACAGAAACCACTGCATAATCGGCCTCTTCGCTTCCTGGATTGCGACATTGCTTGGCGCCCAACAAAAATTTATCTCAAAGCTTTTATCTGAAAAACATACATGATCCTACACTGAAATTTAAGAACAAGTGGGCCTTTAGCGCGTTTCAGTGATGCAGTAGGAGTTGTTAGGCTCAGAAAATTTCTGAAAATGACTAAGTAACAAAGCAGTTTCTTTCTTCTATACTTAACAGCTATCAATCGATTATAGGAATCTGCTGTTAATAAAGTAGTTGCGCAATTCATTATTTTTACTTGCCTTATGTTTGGTTCTATTTTAAATTGTCGTCCGTATATAAATGTAATATCAGGTTTGGATATGGAAAATATATTGCCTCAATACTTTATTCGGAGAATCTTTCAAAGGAAGCCTGGTCAATGTTAGATTGCAGTTAATAGGATGATGGTGCCACGGACCTATAGCAGACAAACATTAAACCCCTGCATGCTTTGAATCTAGCTCTGCTGATCATGCTGATTTTATAATTCTTGTTGCAGAGTAGGAAAAAATGTTTATTCGTAAAAATTCTTTGGAACCTGTTATTTTCATAGTTGTCACGAGTAGGGTGTTGAGGGGCTGAGCGAACGCGCATATAATACATAAACACCAGTGCAAAACCCCAAGTTTCAAGGGATTATTTGTTGCCCTCTGCTAACAGACTAAATACCGGGGAGGTGCGAAACGCAGCAGGAGCCATTCACAGTCCCTGGTAGGGTATGAGGTCCAGTATTGTAATTACTGATGCTCGGGCAGAGCCATACACAATGTTAACAAGTCGAGCCTGGAGTGAACAACCGCAAATATATATTAGCAACAAATATTGTTTATCAGAATCCAATTATACACAAGGAAGTACCTTTAGTATATAGAGTGATTTGAGATATTTAATTTGTAACTTCCTAATGTGTAGAACGAAAGTAAATTCTGCTTCAAATAGGAGCTCAGACACATTTGTTAATTTATTGAAACTATTAGTATGTAGTACATACTTAATAGAAGGTTCTTGCAGAATTCCACGCCGCCGAAAAAACACCCAAGTCCTTTTTTAGGAGAAAATTTTAAACCATTTGTATCAGCCAGTTTTTGTAGACTGTTGATTGCACGTTGGACACGGTGTTTGCATGTATATAGATTACAGGACGAAACAAAAATCAGCGCATCATGTACGTATACGCAATACTGCACGAAATAATGTATGGCGCTAGTAATCTTATTAATCTTTAAAATAATATTTAAAACACTCTAGCAACCTCCCTGAGGGACTCCGTTTTCTTACAAAACTGTTTGGAAAGTGTTCTCCTCAACCTCATGCAAAAAGTACGATATCAAGTAAACTCTGGATAACGTTTAGCGTTCGGCCTCGAACTCGAAACCTAAAGAAATTCTTCAATATTACAAAGCACCTAATCGTGTTATATACATTGTTTAGACAAAAAAAGAGCAAAAGACAATACCGATAATATAGAAAGCCTCCCGGACGGTAGTCTCAAATCACAGCAAATGATCAAACGTGATCGAGCTTTCCACAAACTGCCCAGATGCTCGTCCGGAATCCGGTTTGATTCTAAGTAAACATAAGTCTTTATTTATCATCCACCTGAGGCTTTTTGAGTGACAACTTTCTATTGACATCGGCATGTAACTGGAAACACTAGCAGGACTTCAAACAATCTTGAGCAAAGGAATCACGATAGCGACCTTCCAGTATGATAACAACTGACCCTCCGACCAAATTCAATTCAAAAAGTATAGAATTAACTCGAGTGTCGAAGGATGGAGGTGGCATACCATATTATAATAGATGTCATCATGTACGGGCGCAGTTAGCTTGAAGCTGTGCAAAACTTCATCAACTTCATGCAGTCTGAAAATTTGTGATGGAGATCCTGAAAGACCCGAGGACTTCACATACCTATTCCTAGCCTGACGCTTATGCAGGGTGAAAAGTAGGCTTGGAGTTTTCAGCTTGAGACAGACTTAAAGTGCTGCCAAAAGATGTTTGCCTGCCCTTTAGTTCTTTCAGGACAGATTTCGTCTTTAGGCAAAAGAGGAATGCAGAAGACGCGATAGCAACTATTGACCTTACGTACTTTATCGCTCACCTCCTTTGATGCTGCACGACTGTTTATAGACGATGAATGCACCATCCAGTCATTTCATTTTTAGTGCCTGCGAATAGACTCGGCATTGATTTTCATTTTCTTAAAGGCTAACAAATTTTCATTTGTTGAATACTGAAAAACAAACTTTGCGTGCTTTGTTTTGGTTCTTCATTGCTTGAGCGGCTGTCCTCGTTTCACCGCAGCTTTGGTTGCTTGAGGAGATAACTCGATGCCATGGGTATTGCAATAATTAATGCATCTAAAATGTATTTCATGATGTGTTCATTTACGCTATTAACGGAGAGCTCGACCAGTTAGCTTTATCGAACATCCAACCTGTGGACTGCGCGGGAACAGTACCCACAGGGGTGTGAAATTCTAAAATATTAGGGAAGTGATCACTACCAGGAGCACCTGGTGTAATCCTCAAAGATAAAATGGAAATAGTGTAGAATCAGAGAGGGGAGCGGTCAATGCATGGAAACGTTCGTTTAGCTGCACTTAATGCGTGGCTCCTGTTTTGTTAAGTAAACAAACGTTCCACCATCGCTCCCCACACTAGTTTCTGACGTACAACCGCTTTACTATAGATGGGTGGCTGTGTTGTTTCTAGACATGAAGGACTTAATTTATTTTATAGATCACGTAATTCTTCTTCAAAGGCTGAGAGAATTTCTGAAAGATTACTAAGTAGAGTTTCAATCTCAGTCTGGAATTGATGTTGGTAGCTTTCTAAATCTTGTTCAGCTCTATCTTGGGTCTACGGTGACTAAAATTAACGAGGATTTGTTCTTGCAAAAAAGTGGGATTTATATTGGTTCGAAAGTAGCGCCAGTTCTATCGGAAATCAATCTCAGAGTTATTGACATGGCCCTAGTGGAAGCAATTCAGGCGTTTCCAAGGGAATATCTCCTTGTTCGCAGGTACGTGGATGACATTTCTGTGAGAATTTTAGATACGACGATAGGGAATCGGGTAAGGTGGGGGTTTCTTGAGGCAGATCTAGACCTATCCTTTTCAGAAGAAGGTATTCGGGACTGGTGGTTTAAGTTTTTGGGTATAAAGTTTTTTGTTGAAAATGGCCTTTGTTGTGAATTTGGGAAGGTTAGATTGAAACCTCTGTTGCCTAGTTTTAGTTTTCACTGAAAAATTGTAAAGAGTGGTGTGGTTAAATCTGTCTTAATGAATGCTCTGAAATTTTCTTGTACACACCGGGTAAATTTTGGACTGGAGAAACAACTTCAAAGAATTAATTTGGAGAACTATAATAACGAGTGTCTGTTGGCTGTGGTCTTTCTGCAACTGAATAGTGCCACCGTTCGGGAGGGTTTGGGAGTAGACAGGTGCAAGCTTGCCTGCTTGCCCTATTTTCACAATATTTCGCATAATCTGAATGCGATTGCGTGGAGATTCTGAGGGACCCTGGTTTTCAAACCTGACTTTCGTTTGGATGGTTTAACGTCCTTTTTGTCAGATAGGTTGATGTGTCAGAGGAAGCACAGGGAGCAATCAGTGGCTTGTGATCTTGGAGTTGTTTACGAAGTCCCTGTGAGTTGCAGTGCTAGTTATGTGGGTCACGCTGCGAAGTGTAATAATGATCCACTACGTGAGCATAAGAGAGCGGTTAAAAACAAGAATGAATTTTCATAGTTAGCTAAGTTTATTTCCCAGTGTATTGATTGTGACATTCATTGGGAGGACACAAAAGTCATAGATAGGGAGCAAGACTATTATAAACATCTGGTAAAAGTGTCCTTGTGAATAATTGGGAATGACGATTGTTTAAGCAATGTGTCTGTTGCTTTAAGTGATCCGCTTGGAATGTTTTTAAATTGTTAATTTCGTTTTATCTGTTTAAATGTGTTTTAACCTTTTTTTGTCGTTAAGCAGTTTGGTTATTGCTTGCACCCTTTTTCCATGTTTCATTGTTAGAAGTATGCGTATTGATATCATGTCCTCGTTCTGAGGTTCTTCGCAGTCAAACCGTTTGTGTCTGCGTCGCGTGGTCTTTCTAGAGGTGTGGCTAGTTATCTCTTGCACCCTCCCTCCGATGGTTCTTTGTTAGAAGGTGCCTGCTGATATCATGTGTCCTCGTTCTGCGGTTCTTTGTTGTCGAACCTTTTGTGTCTGCTTCGCTTGGCCGTACGTAGGTTTTTTGTTGTCAAACCTTTTATGTCTGTGTCACTTGGTCGTAGGTCTATTTATGGACGTGACGGTGAAATAAAATGTTATGCTGTGTTGGGAGTTTTCTGTCTGTCCTACGTCCCTTCTTTTCCCCGGCTCCAGGGTTATCATGTCAACATCCAATCTAGAACTTCTCCAAAGATGGTTATGCTCATTAGAGTCGCCATGCATTAAATCCGACAAATGAAGTTCATTCAACAGGGCCTTTTAGACTGCGTATTAAGCTGATAGCTACGCGGTATGTAAGCATAATATACCGGTATTAAAATGTCAAATAAAATGCGTATTGCAACAACTTCTAGCGTAGTGCGATAAATCACCTCAACACATAAAATAGTCCGCTGCATAACTGCGGCAAATCCTCATGAGGTGTGATTGTAAGGGGCTGTTTTTGTATAAGACTTGAAAATGTCTGAGTACATTTGAGTGGGAATCACTAAGATGCGTTTCTTCGAAGGCCAAGCATAATGTGCAAATGTTTCTCTTGTGAATGAGTGGCATCATCAGAACTAGAAACGAGCAACGTCAGTTCAACTGCTGGACGAAATAGGGTATCCAAATATCTAAAAAGAAGACAATTAGTTCACTATTTTCGGTGCGACAATCCGAGAAATATTGTTTCGTTTCTGAGTATTATCCATCGAGTTGTATGTTCACTCTGATAAAACTGATTGTGTCGACCCTACTGGAATGTTTGAATCGTCGTGAGAAGCCGGGCAGCTATTGTTCATAGTATCATTAGAAGGAAGTGTAAGATCTTCAACCAATGGAGTGTCCTCCGATTGACCTGGTTTTCGTATCGATGCCAGAGTCAGGGGCAGGCTTCACCCTGCCATGGCTAGGACGGCGGCATACACAGAGGAATATGTTCTGGTTTCCTTGGAGGGTGCGTTGGAAACGCTTACCTCCATCGGTCCCGAAAGTATGAGGTGTGCACCACTTTCGAGTGTCAGTTGGGGACCCCTGTAAACGGCACGGATCCCTTGGGGAAGTTAGTGTTTCTACGGATGTCGTGGACAGTGGGCGTCTCTTCACTTCCTGGGCAAATAGACCTTGTGCCTGATAGGCAAGACGTTATTTCGCTACCTGATAGCTTAGGTTGTGATTAACTGTGCGTGTCTAGACCTACTTCTTTTCGTTTTTGCCAAGCGCGGGAAAACGCAGGGTGGCGCTCCAACACAGTTGGCACACTAAAAGTCGTTTTTCACATATATCAGTGACGTGTTCAGCCTTCCTAACCTTCCGCAGGTTTATGTTCTCGCAAGAGTCACGTGAACAAAGCCAAACTTTTGGCAGAAAAAAAAACGCCGAGGGTTTGGAATACAAGGGGCGGACTCTGCTATTTATACACCCTGCTTTAACACTAGATAGGAGGGCATGCATTTTGAAAGTTAGGAATAAGTGCTTAGTCGTTTTTTGTCACCTCCTCACGGCTCATCAGAATCGTTCTATCTTCAATAAAAAATGTCGGAAAGAACCTCAAGGATTTCCTCTTCACTGCATCCGAAGAGGTCATCTTCAGAGATGACGCGCCGGATAGTGTTGAGTGCACGGTGAGGGGTCAGAGTGGCTTGATGGTCTCCTGTGCATGTCAACTTTAGTCGTACAGTGCTTTGAGCTGTGATCTCTACTTCACCAAGGAGGCCCTGAACCAGTTGTTTTGATTTGTAAGACTTTGTAATGACTTCTTATAGGCTTTCTTCCACCAAAGGGACACATCTTGGACAAAGTTAGGATCTCACTTGTAGCATGCACTACGAATAGAACGAGGTTAGGTTTCTGGTTAGACAGCTTTTCCGAAAGTGATTGGAGCAGGAATGGCCCTTTTAGAGGCGCGTTCGGCTCGTGGTTTTCGAGTGCGGGAATTTAATGAAGGCAAGAAAGCTGTTGTGCCCGTGGTGCAAATGCCGACCACCGAGCCAAACACGGGGACGGTCAACGAACCATAACAAAAAGGAGTTCTGCTGGATTAAACCCAGGCATTAAACCCAAGTTTGATTTAAGATTCCGCTATTTATCGCTACCAAAGGTTAGCCCTTGCCAGCCAAATAAAATTAAAAGTAAAAGTTTGGAGCGGGTGAAAAGAGGAAGATGATAGAAGAGAGTAGAAACAAAATGGAAGCTTGACTGAACCATCGTGGCCAGGCCTTACCAGGACACCGTTTAATAGAAGCGAGGGCCGAAATGGTCTATCGACTCACCCGGGAGTGAGTCGATAGACTCAACCCCGGGTGAGTCTATGGACGCATCCGCGGGCTCGGCTACAACCACCAGGATGCCTTTTTCCTCAGGCACTGGAAAGCCACTCACAAATAGACATGAGCGAGCGCACCCCCAAAGTGCAGGGTCCGCGGTGACACCACTCACCAAACACCTGGTGCCCCCTGCAGGAACCTCATGTTAACATGAGGTTGTCAAGATCATTTAAATTTACATTACCTGATTTAAGCCCAATCGTATAAGCATACCTGTTTTATAATTGATTATTTTTTTTAAATTTGTCGTTCCAATAAATGAAACTTCTTTCTTTTCAGGGACCTTACATTTTACATATTTATTTCCCACACCACTCGAGCAACACAGCCCTGCTTCTTAAATCCCATCAGCGGCTGGACTCAGGCTTTCTTCAACGACAAACGACAACCTTCAATGGTCAGTCAACAAAATGTCCCTCACTTTTAGCACTAATGTCACTGGCATAGGGGAACGACAGAAACGGGCTTGACTTGTCCTGCCACCAGCGCAAGCACCCTACGTTTAAAAACGCTTCGATCTCTTGTGGGTCTCGAGCGCGTATACACTGTCAAAGAACGTCGGAAGTAATGGAGCGTGTGCTGGAGTCTGTGTTGTTAAATTACACGTCCTGCCGTTCTTGTTCTAGAAGAGAAATAAGGTTACTTTCCCCACGTTACGATTTTGAGACTATCTTTCAGAGCCACTAAGGTTTATTGTGCTATTGATTGGTGTCGGGACAGCCATAGCTGGTTCGTCGTCGTCCCTGTCAGTGTCACATACTCGTCTTTGTCTCAATACTTGCTGCCCGTTGTCCGACCCCACGCGTGCTTAGACACTGAGACTCCTGCGAAACCAATAAGCGTGAGCTAGCCCAAGCTCCTGTCCTAGAGACGTGTTTTTGTTTTAACGCCAGCGCTCGTTTTGCTGAAGTCCGTTTCAGTGCCGAAATCTTGAGCTCTTTTATGTGTAACAATAGGAGCATTCCGAACATAGTGGTATTGAGAGTATAATTAAAAGTTATCGCCCTCCATCCGGCATTATAGGCAGAGTGTGGGCACTCAATTTGAACTCGTGATATTCGATAGCTCGAGAAATATTCGGGTTGTGGCCTGTGTCGAATCGCTGCAATGGCGAGAATAGCCGAACCGTAACAAAGACTGGAACTCAGCACGTGTCGTGTGCATTGACAACCCCAGCGCGCGGCTACGATCAAGATCGGTGGCATATAGTAGGCTAAAATCACGAGGCCGATTGTACTGGGATCGAGTTGAGGGGTGAACGCTGCTCGTTTTTCTTTAATTGCTTTGCGACTTTGACTGCTTGTGGTGAGAACTGAACTGGTGTTTCACAGGTCAGTAATGTCAGGTATCTGTTCTAAGCTGTATTTGCGCAAAGTGAAAATATCGATGCATCACCTCTTTAAATCTAGACGCACCCGATGTTACAAGCACAAGCTCCGGGCTTTCAGCTTCCTGCAATGCACGCGCGCTTGTGCCGTGCAAGCACTGTTCATGGCCACATACATGGGCTTGTAGAATAGATTGCGTATGGACTTAAAGGGACGATGCCGCGACGCTTGTAGATTGTTTAAAGACCGCTCAGAAGGAATCCCTGGCGCTAATGACCTATGCATCACGGGATCGTTTTCCCCGGATACAATAAAAGACAGAGAAACATACTGATAAAAAACGAGCATGTCTACTCCCTCAACTTGCAGCCAGAGCAAGTGGCTCCGTAATCTGGAGCCGATTATACGCCGCAATGTTGATCATAGCCGCTTGCTGGTTTTGGCAAAGCACAAGACAGGCGCTGAGGTCCAAACATTGTTATGGTTCGGCTATTGTCGTCATTGCAAAGATCGGACACGGTGCACTACTTGACTGCATCTTGAGCTACCGATTATCACGAGCCCAAATCAAGTTCCCACGGAATACTCGGGTCCAATCTGAAGTGCATTGAAACATCGTCGCTTGGGGATACCTTGATCCTCCCGCTATGTCATCAAGTTTTGCGAAGGAGGCGATTGAAAGAAAACGCTCGCTTTTGTCCGTGAGATTACAACGCGAGAAAGAGTTTCTTGGTAAGCTGCGTTGTGTGCGAGTATACTTGGGTCCCACAAGTGCCAGTCAGCTTTTCTAAAGCGAAAAACGTTGCAAGCCAATATCGTAGTAGTAATGTAGTAAGCTGGGATGGTTGGTTACGTGCAATACACAAGTTGATAGACGTCGCACAAATTGACAAAACAGAGCGAGATAAGAAGAAAACAAAGAGAAGCGCACTCACAACCGAAATGTATTGCGCGAAGAAAGGAAGATGAAGCCAAGGTGATACAGGCACTGGCACGTGGGCATAAAATTCAGTCAAGTCGGTGGCGCATAGCGAAAAAAAGTAAACATGTTTTTGGTCTTCTGCGCGTCATTAAATTGTATGCCTACGGACAGGTGTCTATGTCATCTTGTTTCATTTCTTCTATTTCACGCAATACCTTTCAGTTGTGAGTGCGCGCTTCTTTTTCGTTCTCTTATTACCTCGTTTGCTCTGTCTATTTGTGCGACGTCTATAATCATGGATATCGCTGCACCGCCCGTTTAAGTTGAAACGAACTACAGAAAGCCGGTCCACTAACTAAATTTCAACTCCGAGTGGAAAGTTTTTTGGCAAAAATGTGCGGCAAACTCATTGGGAATTGTGTTGCATATATAAAACATTCTAGCATTACGAACATTTTGAGGGTACTCTGAGGTCCAGGAATGCGACATAGTTGCCTGAGAATATACCAGACATTTTTCTCAGAAGAACGTTTAGCAGCTCCTCTAGCCTTTTCAGCCAGACACGTACGCTCACAGCGCTCTTCATCAAATAGTTTAAGGCGAACCATGGGAACACTTGACCATTGTTTTTAGAAAAGAACCGATATTGCTGCTATTCAGGCTGAAAAACATCACCTAATTCAAGAGCCTTTCATATCCTCCTGTTTTTACCCTCAGTGCGCACAGCTCCTCCTTGGTAATTTTCTGGTGACGTGACCTTGCCCGCTAATCAATCAGCATTGAGCGTCGCCGCCATGCGTATCAGGCTTCTCGAAATCCTGAGCAACTAGCGAAAGAACGTTTAAAAATACTAAACAAAAAAGTTTATGTATATTATAATAAAATGAACAAAAGCATTACAGCTTCATCAGTGTAATTATTCAAGAATGAATAAGTCTTTGGTATATCAGTTGAGAACGAGCATATTCTAAGACACCTCCAATGAAAAGCGAAGGCTTGATCAAGCAACTGCCAGAGCCAACACCGGAGGAGACCAAAAAGAGTAATATTGGCGAAAAAGTAACAGGCGTTCTACGGGTGGCAATCGTTTCGTCAAAGGACGGTTCATCGACAGGTCGTTTCGTCGACAAAGCGATTTTTAATCCCGAGAGTGCGTTTTAATTTAACGTTTCCCGCGATTACTCGCGGAGGTACGAACGTTGGTGCAGTGGTGCTTTTCTGATGGAGGACGTGAGTGCGTTAAATAAAGTTTGTGACAGGCGAAGCAATTTCTATTTTTCGGAACCAAACTTTCTTTTGAATCTTTTAAATAAAGAATTGCCCGTGCATATTTCTAATCGACGGTCGAGGCGCGGAAGCGCGCCAAATGCCTCACTTAGAGATTTTGCCAATACTTCATAAGGCTTAGAACACAGTGAAGCCAAATGCACGTGAAATTATGGATTGTTACAAAGTACGTAAACTGTGTCAAAGTCGAAGTCCAGGCCAGTATTTGCTTTTAGGCTTTTTCACGGCACATATCTTCCTTCAAGGTACGATTGTGGGATTAACCGATTAGTCTGTAGCAGATATACTCCTGCTGTTTTTACTCAGCTCTTTGACTAGTTGAGAGTCCTGCTGAAAACGAGACAATAGACCGATCTCACCAGCCAGTTTGACTACGCCACCGTTGCCGTACATCGAGGGAACTTCAGTCTTTCTGCGTGCGACAACCTCGCTGAGCTCTGCGTAAAAACTTGAGAAGGCACGAGCCCTCGCGTGCACGTCTGCCTCCTGAGAACTGAAATTATGGCGGCGTCACGCATGCGCCGAACGCTTGAAGGTGAGATCGGTCTATTAACGGGGCCTGTCCCGTTGCATTGTTGCAAGCTGGCGTTCAACACACATTCATATAGCAAGCCCGGAGAAGATATCAAAGATATCGAGTAGCTCACGTTAGAGTCAACATATTTGCTTCGTTGTTAAAGATTCACATCAATTGCAAAACCAAAATGAAGGGCCTGACGCTCTTTGAGGGCATCTTGGTTTTGCAAGTGAGACGCCATCGGATTACCGAAACCGAATGAGGGCTTGACGCAGATCGACATTGCGTAAGTGAGACGGTCGCCGTACTTGAACAGATCACACGAATAATAACCATATGTAAATAATAATGATAATAATCGTCAAGCGTGCATCACAGTGGTCGTCAGGCGTGCATCGCAGTGTACAGTATGCGGATCTGTCTAAACCTCCGGTTCGTGGGACTTGACCCAAACATTGGTGAAGCGTATCTTACATCATTGAGACACAGCGGATCGCAAATATCCGGATTTCCGGAGGCTGGCATAGGAAACACAATACCTGCATGACTCAGGAGGCTTACGATGACTCGACGCTATAATTTACCGTCAACTAGCCTCAATACTCCCACCCCGGTAACCCTCCCCCTGACACACACTCACACCCATCACACTGCGCACAGACAGCAATCAACGCAATGGCGGAAAGAACCATTAAGCAGACGCAGGACCTGTCCTGAGTAATATAGTCTGTTCAGGACCTTTTCGTACCACTCCTTGTTTCAACATGATAAACAGAGTTTCGTGCAAGCCGTTAAACAGAATGTGGACTGCAATATCCGTTGGACATTCTCCAGATCTTGTGGAGACACACTGAGGTATCCTCAAAGCGGGGAACATTTCTTAATGCCCGGGATGTAGTATGTGGAACTTTGTATTCATCAGGCCAGAATGTACCGAAGGATTACCGTGTGTTGGAAAAAGCGGATAAAACAGAGAGCAGATTCGAGACTGACACCAAATTATCACTTGAAGCAAAAGCAGACTTGTAAGCCAAGCTCTTCAAGATCCCCCTGAGGACACGATTCACCCTAGAACGCCACAGACGAGAACAGCTTGCAAAGAGTGTTAAACCATACCTAAGCACACTATACACCAGGGAATATACAATCACTTTTTAACAGATAATATAATATTAATGTTTTTTATTCCTCTGCAAAAAAAAAACTTTGCACTACCTGGCCCACAAAAGCAAAAAAAAAACAATGCTTGTCCGTGGGACCAGGCAGACCAAAACATTTAGAAATAAAAAGAAATAGAACGCGGATTTTACAAGTCACACTATTAATAAAGAAATGAAACATGAATTGTAAAACACAGCAATATTTGCGCCATGAAAATGAAACTACTCCACAAGAAGATGAAACAAATCGCTGCAACTCCTGAGATACTAACAAATTCTAAGCACATCGTACGACCTCACGTGAAAGATCATACCATAATAGACAATAGTAGAAAATCAACATCGTAAAACGCAAAAATCACCCAGGAAAAAAAGAACACGCACTAAACAGCAGGGGAATCAGGTATTACACTCTAGACATCGCTTTTCAAGAGGCTTTCTTTGCCGTTCGCATGGATTATATACTAAACAAATTGTGGGGTAATTTATTAAAAAAGGAGGACTATAATGCCGTTTCATTCTCTTTTCGCAGTTCGTAAATATTCTGCGTATTATATACATTTCAGTGCATCTCAAATTTCTCTTTCTGACCTCAATTTTCCAGCTCGTATCGTAGTAATGCGTTGTTAGTACTAAATATTCATAGAGTTTAGAAAAAAGATTATATTTAGTTCATTCATTTTCATATCTATTACTTGGTTCATCATATCTGGTTCGGTGCGCAACGTTACTCGCAATCTGTTTATGTAGTCTATAAATTCCTAGTTTTTTATTCCCTACACAATAGACTGAAAACGGTAATACCGTGTCATAAGATCAACTGTCCTAAGGCCACAAAAAGG